>BQNB010054719.1:0-39424 GCA_026074375.1 Tanacetum coccineum | reverse complement strand
ACTCAATTAACACTAATAAGATAGAGAGATAAAGAGGTGTTACAGAGCTTTAAGTGATATGCAGCGGAAATCAATACCAAACCGACTATCCTCTTGATTCACTTAGTCAAGAGGGCTAGCAGATTAATCAGCAACAACCCACACCCAATCACCAAGATCCACAAAACCCTAATTCCTCAAATTAGAGTGAATCAAACCTAAAACTTCCAAAAAACAATGATTAAACTATTTTAATCACAAGAAACCAGCAGAGAGAGCAGATCTATAAAGATCAAACCGAAACCTTAATTTTTCAAAATTAGGGTTGATACAAGAAACCAACAGATCTGTGCGATTAAACAACAGATCTAACCAAAAACTATTTTAATTGAAAACAGATTGATTAATTTTGAAAAAACCCTAATTTTTTAATAAACCTTCAATTTTTATAAATTGATTTCAGAGCAACCTGGCTCTGATACCATGAAGAAATTATGAATCTTATTATATAAAATTACTCAAATCTCAATTTGAGTATCAAGAACAACAACAAACTGATCTCAATCAGATAACAAAACACAATCCACCACTGCTAATCAGATATGGATCAATAATCTATCTTGATTATTGTTCTATTACAACAGAAACTAAGATCAAGGTGATCTACAAATTAGGGTTTACAACTTTTAGAGAGAGAGAGAGAGATGAACGAATTTTAGAGAAAGAATCGGGCTAGAAAAGTAAGATAGAAATCAGGTTATGACCAGCTTTTATACTGCTTGACCACCGACTTGATAGTTTCCAGACTTGACAGAAATAGCCCTCCATCTTTTAAGCTTTATCCATCTTGAGCCTAAACATCTTTAATGCTTTAAATATATTTTTACCAAGTTTTAAATTTATAAAACTTGATTACCGATACAACGCACTAAACGGCAGAGAACCCGGTCATTTATAGTGCAGTTGACTGGTTAATATCCGAGTCGTCCAAAGGATCTAGGTTATAATAGTTTCCTACATTTGATTTATGTCACGATTGAAAATGGTTTTAAGATTGATTTTAAGAATTACGGAAAAAATAAATGTAATAAAATAAATAGATAGAATAAATCAGGGAGAAAGGCGTGCTAACCTAACCATTTCACTACCAATGATACGATTACAATTTCTTGTGCAATGTTCAATTATAAGTTCTATTAGTGGTTCTAAAGTCGACAAAAAAACCCGAATTTTCATTTGATAAGTTACCTATACTTACTCTACGATACCACAATTCCCCTACGATCACACACATGGTCATCCAAGGTTGCAGTGTTACAACCCCAAATACCCTTAAGACCATCTATAATCTAAACCGATTTAAAAACCCTCACTGAAAAGGAGTTCCCGTTGATTTTTAAATATTATAAAATGTGAAAAAGGGGCGTGTAATATGTTTAATCTACACTAGGGATATATGTCAAGCTACCCTAGTACCCCACTAATCCAGGTTCAACATGGTAAGTCTAATATCATGATTAACAAGATCTAAGCCACCTTCTATACTACCAAAACATGGGGATCAATGAAAGGCTATAAGGATATCTAAAAGGACCATAATTGAACATGAAATCATAATCATAACAACAGTAACTACATGGTTAGGCCAGCACTAGGAGTGCTTAGCCGGGCACATATAACCAGAAATGCAAGAATTAATGAAAAAAGCCAAATGATTGTAATCACATATTCTTATAGATAAATGAAATGAAATGATTAGAGTACAATAAGTATTCTGTGGCTTCTCCCTAGACTTCATATGAAATGCCTTCGAACTTAGGTTTTGGTCACACCCCTTAGAACTATGTATGAAGTGGTGGTGGTGTGTGATGCTGAATGAGCCAGAGGAGGGCTCTATTTATAGGCTTAAAAAGGTTTACGACATAATCCTTATGGGATGTTACGCCGTAACCTTGCTACGTAAGCATAAAATTATGTTACGGCGTAACCTTGTCGCCCATGTTACGCCGTAATGTTGAGTCAGATACATCATCTCTTGTAATTTTGAATGTTGCGGCGTAATCTTGGAGACACTTTACGCCGTAAAGGTGTGATGACTCATTTCTTCGTCAGAGTACGTTACGGCGTAATCCCTTGGGGGTGTTACGCCGTAAACTGCCTTGGACTCTTCACTTTAATGCATTTCTTGTCCAAATCCCTTGTCTTTTGCTAAAATGCTCACTTGGTCTCTGAAAACTAATAATAAACAATTAAGTAACATTTTCATACATTAATAGCATATTGTAAGCATTTTTATTGGGAATTTGATATTAAAATGTATCAATTATTTGATGTTATCAAATATCCCCCCACTTGACTTCTACTTGCCCTCAAGTAGAACCGTTTAGAATAATTCATAAAAAGATTTCCTCAATTTAACTTGGAGAAATGAATCTATAAACTAATTATGCTAGAAAACATTTGAGCCGAACACCTCACAAAATGGGGATAAAAACACCTCACCTCATTAATAACTAAGTGTTCATTTAAGTGATCACATCAATGCTACGAACATAATATGTGTTCTGTCATAAGCTTGGAACTTACATAAGTCTCCACCAACTAGAATTACGGTCTAAACAGTCTCTAAGGCAACATGTGTGACATTTGGTTTATTAGGTGATATAAAGGGTAAGGATAGACATGGGATACACTTTAAATGGTTGTTAAGATAAAAACACGAAACAAATAGTCTAAAGTAAAAAAAAATAAAAAAAAAATATCTAAGGTTGTCATAACTAGCTACTGTCTATCCAAGGTCCAAAAGTCTGAGTTTGAAAACCTGATCATTATAATTGGTTATTACTCTATACTTTATACTTGATGAGATGCTTGATGCAATAAATGGGCTACTATTCTATTTTTTTTATTTTGCACACATCTTTCATTTTTTTTTTTTGCAATGGGTGGGGGCATTTTAGTTGCACCCTCTTGTCTTCATTTACTTCTTGATAAATATACAAATGCTACAAGATTTTATATCTTTAATTATTTCCCCTGCAACATCTAATATTATATGCACATCCCTCCACTTGAGATGAACAACGTCGAAAGTGGTGATATAGGGGGGTTTTTATAGATCATAACTGATTGGTATTCTACGAATGCATAAAATTATCGTTCCCATTCCCCCGAACCATGGACTTAAATAGCCAGAGACTTCAACACAAAGAAACTAAAGACTACAGGGTAGGCTAAGGCTAAATGGTGTAACGAAACATATAGGGTTTAAACAGGATTGCTGACAAGTGTTGATCTAGGGGTATCTTACCATGTAGTAGATGCTGCAACTAGGGATTTATAACTGGGGAGGTCGACAAGTCGGTGTGACAAGCCGATAAACACACACGCATATAGGCTTTTTGGGTGATTCCTAAAAAAGTTTCCTTATTGAACATCAATTCTACTAAACCAATTATAGGTCTTATATAAAGGATTTACCAGGCCAATTCTAAGTTAAACAATACTACCAAACCGGCACTGCACACGTATTTGGTGGATTTTATGTATAATAGATGAAAACGGAATATTAGGCTTAATCTCACCAAATTAATTACAGGATAATAATGTGCTCAACAAAGATTTATTCTAGTTTAGTAAGAAAAACATGTCAATATTTTTAAAATTGGCCATAATTTTCAAAGAAAACTAGAAAATCGAAGGCAAATATAGGTCAAGTGGTAATTCTACTCCCATACCCCCTACAATGGATTAGCGTACAATGTTCCTATTGTATAATTAAGGAAATAAAATAATGAAATAAGAGTAGAATTATAGCAAAAGACTCCCCTGAGTGTTGCTCTCTTCTCCGAGTGATAATTGCAAGAGTTGACTTCTTGCAAAGTGTCTATAGAACAACCTCGTTTCCCCTGAAATCACTAGACAACAAAGAGCATTATACGTTCATGGATAATTTTACACTCACTTTCGTAGGAATCACGGTTTCATTTAGCATATGCAACAAGCCTTTTAAACCACTTGGTAGCCCAAGTGGACGAGTGAAGTCTCGTGATGGTTTCTAGGGAACACACCCACAAAGTTCATTTACTTGTACACGGTTTTTGAAAAGGTTTCAAACTTATTTCTAGTTTTCAGAAAGGGTTTGTGGCGTAACCATGGTATTGGTTACACCGTAAACATGTAGATTTAAATTTTTTATATTTGAACTAAGGAGGTTTACGGTGTAACAAGTACACGACTTTATGCCGTAATTATATCTGTTACGGCATAACCTATGTGGTTACGCCTAGACAGAACCTTACTACCACATGAACACGAGTCAAGGGGACTTCAAATTCCATTTCCTTATAGAGAGAACCTGCAAAATAAAGCGAGAAACCAACAAAAACCAACTAATATGTAGGATGAAACATAAAAAGATTGGCATGGGGTGCCCCCCACGAAGCGCTTGTTTTTGTTCGAGTCTCTAGCTTGACTCTACTCTTATTTGCTAAGTAATAGGGTGTTCCTCCCCTCACTTGAAATCAAGTGCGAGTAAGGGTAAGCAGTAATACCCATGCGGGTGTAATTGTATGCTACTACCGGGTAGGGAAAATATAATTAAAACATAACACTGCTGATGAAAAGACCTCATTTCCCTATTTGTTCTATTTTCCCCTGTTATCTGGTGTAATGAATTGGCTTAATTGGTGTTTTAATTTACCGAATGTAAGATTCTCAAAATCATATGTCTTAAAGAGCTCCTTTAAATCGTTAATAGGGTTACTATCTATCTTTTCGAAAACCCTGGTGTTATCAGCAAACTTCTCCCCAAACTCATTCAAATGCTTATTCAAAATAGGATTAAGTATACGATCGTACATAATCTCATCGGGTTATTGTGATTGTTACCTGTTTGAGGGGTCAAAGGTTGCATACATTATCCGTGTCCTCTTACCCCTACTACTTTTTGCTATACAGACTAGTCCTTAATGGCATATATGGTTGCACTAATTGTGATAAAAGCGTTAATGGAAAGTGAGCATTTTCTAAGCCTTTCTACATCCTCGCCCATAATATCACAACCGTCATTCATGTCCCCATCATTCTCTTTAATTTCCTCAGGAATTCCAATCGCGCAAATAGTTTCGCAAGTTCTGTAAGGGTTACCTAGAAATTGCGCTGGTGGTACACAAGTTTGAACAACGGGTAAATTACGAGGAACCAGTTCCTTTAACTTATTTCATTACCCATGGTCATTATTTTTCTTAATTTTATCACCGTCTATTAGTGAGGACTGTTTTGGTTTTTTAATTGATAAGCTTTTTCACCAGTTCTTTGTTGTATTTTTAATTGGCCCCTATGTTTGAGTCCGTGGTTTACGATGATTACGCTAATCCATTCAATATCTGCGGCCTGTTTTGTAATTGAGTTTTCGCAAAATTTGATGATGGTTTCCTCCAAGGATCTCATATACTTGCTCTGCTCAACTAACTTGTCCTTTTTTCGAGAGGGTACTCCATGTCGATGGATGTACCCCGTTCACATTCTTAAAAAACTTGCTTGGAATAGCATGAATATTTTCTTAGTGACTTTGTATAACGATATTTGGGCTATCGTGTGATCTCTCCCTAGTGGTTGCTTCATCACATATCAATTATGTAATTTTCTTGCCATGACTTGTATTGAATAAGGGCTTGAGTTGGAGTCATCAGAGGAATGTATCCTTTAGAGTCGAGCACTCTGCGGGTAGGGATGTCTAATCTAGTGTAGAATATATGAACCTTCTGTTGGCAGTTCAGATCATGATGCGGACATTTAAATAGCAGCTCATTTTACCTTTCCCAAGCATAATACAATGTCTCGTCCATCTCTTGTTTGAAATTGCGGATTATTTCTAATTTCTTGGTAGTTTTGAAAGGTGGACAATATTTCCTGATGAATGCTTTCTCAAGTAGATCCCATGTAGTTACTAACCTTGCTGAAAGTCTGTTTATCCATCTCAAGGTTGGCCCCTTGAGTGTAATAGGGAACACTCTAAGCATAACGGCATCGTGAGTGACGCCAGGGAAGTGAAAAGAATCTGCGATACTCTAATACCCCTTACGCCGCATGTTATTGTGCACCTCATCATCTGTACCTTATGAAAGTTTGCTCTTAATTCCCTCATATAAAGTTGCTATTGATCTCGAACTCAACGTCATTGCTGATCTTGGGTTTTAACACGCCTGGTCTAATGTCGTCTTGGACCCAAGCCAAGTATTGCTCTATGGTGAGCGTGTTGATATCAACGTCATCTTCCATATTAATAATAAAACTAGCAGAACATACTTACCAAAATATATACAAAAATTCAAATTATAACTAATTTTAGCTCCCCAGCAACGGCGCCAAAAACTTGATGCGTATTTTGCTTTAAATATATATTTTTACCAAGTTTTAAATTTATAAAACAAACTGACCGATACACGTACTAACGGGCAGAGAACCCGGTCGTTTATAGTGCAGTAGCTTGGTAAATCCGAGGTCGTCCCAAGAGCTAAGGTTTAATAGTTTTAATTTGATTTATGTCACGATTGAAAATGGTTTTAAGATTGATTTTAAGAATTACGGGAAAAATAAATGCAATAAAATAAATAGATAGAAGAAATCAGAGAGAAAGGCGTGCTAACCTAACCATTTCACTACCAATGATACGATTACAATTTCCTGTGCAATGTTCAATTATAAGTTCTATTAGTGGTTTTTAAATAAAGGTCACAACCCGAATTTCATTTGAGGTTTGTCCTATACTTACTCTGCGATCCCACATTCTCCTATGATCATACGAGCAGGGCATCCAAGCTTGCTGTGGTTAAACCCCAACTACCCTTAAGACCAATCTATAATCTAAACCGATTATTAACCCTCTCTGAAAGAGTTCCTTTGCTTTTTAAGTATTTAATGTGACAAAGGCGGTAATATGTTTAATTCCTACACTAGGGAGAGATGTTAAGCTACCCTAGTACCCTACTAATCTCAGGTTCAACATGGTAAGTCTAATATCAGGATTAATAAGATCAAAGCCATCCTCTATACTACCAAAACATAGGTATTAATAAAAGGCTATAAGGATATCTAACAGAACCATAATTTAACAGGAAATCATAATCATAACAACAGTAACTACATGGTTAGGCCAGCACTAGGAGTGCTTAGCCGCTCATAGTAACAGCATATGCAAGAATTAATGATAAAGACTTGATGAATCATCATAATTTTTACAGAGAATGAAATGAATGATTAAGTACAATAAGTATGCTAGTGGCTTCTTTCTTGGACCTTCAGATGAAATGCTTCGAACCTTAGGGGTTTGGTTCACCCCTTAGAATTATGTGTGAAGTGGTAGAGTGAGAGATCGCTGAAGAGCCAGAGGAGGGCTGCTATTTATAAGGCTTCGAAAGGTTTACGCGTAATCCTTATTGGGATGGTTACGCTTAAACCTTGCTACGTAAGCATCCAATGCTTCTATGCATAAAAGTAATGTTAAACGGCGTACCATGTCGCCTATGCTATGCCGGTTAACGCTGATTCATATACATCATATCTTTTAAATTTTGAATGTTGCGCGCATAAGTCTTGCAGACACTTTACGCTGTAAAGGGTGTGACGACTCATTTCTTCATTAGAGTATGTTACGGCATAATCCCTCGGGGGTGTTACGCCGTAAACTGCCTTGGACTCTTCGGTTTAATGCATTTCTTGTCCAAATCCCTTGTCTTTTGCTAAAATGCTCACTTGGTCCCTGAAAACTAATAATAAACAAATAAGTAACATTTTCATAGATTAATAGCATATTTGTAAGCATTTTTATAGGGAAGTTAATATTAAAATGTATTAATTATTTGATGTTATCTTTAATGCCTAAACTAAAAATGACAAAGATACACAATAAGACCCAAAACTTTTGTGTTTACCATTTGAGACTATTATTTCAATATCCCCCCTTAGTCACAACCTGGTAAATATCATGCATACCAAGTATTTTAACCAATTCAAAATGCTAAATTGTATCAAACCCTTTGGTAAGGATATCTGCAATTTGATTTGCAGAATCCACTTTAACAGTTTTAACCACTCCTTTTAAAATCTTTTCTCTTACAAAGTGTAAGTTAATTTCAAGATGCTTTGTTCTTTCATGAAAAACTGGGTTGACAGCTATCTTAATAGCTGAATTACTGTCACAGTGAAGTGAAACAGGTAAAATGTTTTCAATTTGTAAATCCTTTAAAATTTTTAAGATCCAAATAACTTCACTGGTTACTGAAGCAAGAGCTCTATACTCTACTTAGTTGAAGATTTAGAGAGAGTATTTTGTTTCTTACTTTTTCAAGAAACAAGAGAATTATTAAGAAATACACAATACCCCATATACAGATTACTTGTAACAAAAAAAACTTTAAGCCCAATCCATATATAAGAATAAGCATTAAGAAACATACCAGAAGTCTTAGTAATATGAATTCCCAAACCTGGACAACTCTTGAGATATCTTAATATCTTAAAAGCAATTTTAAGATGAGAAGTCAAAGGAGAATGCATAAACTGACTTAAGCAATGCACAACATAAGAAATATACGGCCTAGTATTGGTCAAGTAAATCAACTTTCCCATTAATTTTTGATAATCAGTTATATTCTCAAGTAAAGGATCTTTATCACTGGCTT
The DNA here is from genome assembly GCA_026074375.1 of Tanacetum coccineum. Lineage (NCBI taxonomy): Eukaryota > Viridiplantae > Streptophyta > Magnoliopsida > Asterales > Asteraceae > Tanacetum > Tanacetum coccineum. The sequence continues at coordinate 30,761 of BQNB010054719.1, read as the reverse complement.
TATTAGAAATAACAAGCTTAGACATAAGAGGAGTTTTAGCAGGTTTACATGCAATCATACCATACTCAGATAATAAGTCAAGAAAATATTTCCTTTGATTAAGGTAAATACCTTTATCAGTATCAACCACTTCAATCCCAAGAAAATACTTAAGTTTTCCTAAGTCTTTTATCATAAATTTAGACTTAAGATAAACTTTAAACTTTTCAATCTCAGAAATACTATTACCAGTAATGATAATATCATCCATATAAACCAGCAAAGTAAGGAAAACCCCTTTATCAGACTTCGTATATAAAGAATAATCAGACTTACTTTGACTGAAATCATTTTCAATCAAAGTAGAAGTCAACGTAGCATTTCATTGCCTAGGAGCCTATTTTAAACAGTATAGAGATTTTTTAAGTCTGCAAACCTTATTATTAGAAGGAAAATATCCTTCAGGTGGTTTCATATAAACAACCTCCTCCAGGTCACCATATAAAAAATCATTATTCACATCAAGTTAAAAAAATAGGCCATGACATAGACACAACAATATTCAACAAACATCTAACAGTCACCATTTTAACAACAGAAGAAAATGTCTCCTCATAATAAATGCCTTCTTTTTGCCTAAACCCTTGAGCAACCAATCTAGCTTTATACCTATATATCTCACCACTAGACCTGAATTTGATCTTATAGATCCATTTACTTCCAATGGCTTTTCTACCCTCAGGTAATTAAACTATTTCCCAAATACCATTTCTAAGTAAAGCATCCATTTCTTGATTCATAGCATCAGTCCAGTGAGGATATTTAGAAGCTTCAAAATAAGACTTGGGTTATCTTGTTTTATTAAGTTGAGTTATAAAACAATAATTTTCAGAATTTAGTTTAGAATAACCAACATATTTTTCAATACCATATTTTACTTTTGGCTCAACAACAAAATCGTTGTAATTTCTTAGAAAAACACTTTGTCTAGAAGACCTTCTAACATTTTGAACCCCTTAAGATGAACTTGGATTTTTATCCAAATTACCCTCAGAAAAAACATTTTCTTCAAGTGTGGCAACCTCCTCATTCTGTGTGGCAACAAATTCATCACTGCTATCAGCATCATTTTCATAATCAACTAGAAAATCAGCAATGTTGATATTGCTACCAAACACAGAAGAGCTGCTACTGTCACTTTTACCCTTATTCAGATCATTAGCTACTCTCTCATCATCATAGGGTATCTCAAGATATTCAATATCAAAAAAGTTTATATGATTAACATCTTGAAAAACATTTGCAAAATCATTTTTTCTACTTTAGAATCCTTAAAAGGAAAAATATTCTCAAAAAATTTAACATCTCTTGAAAAAATGAACTGATGCTTATCAAGACTATATAACCTATATCCATTTTTAAAATTAGAATATCCTATCATAACACATTTCTCAGATCTGCTACTAAACTTGTCATTATTGTTGACAATGGTAGCAAAACATAAGCAACCAAACACTCTTAAGTGAGAGAGAGTAGGACATTTTTTATATATCATTTCATAGGGAGACTTTCCATTTAGCACAGAAGAAGGGAGGCTGTTAATAAGATAAGTAGCAGTTAGAATACACTTAGTCCACATCTTTAAAGGTATTCCCCCTGAAACATAAGGGGTCTAGCAACATTTAAAAGATGCCTATGTTTCCTTTCAGCAATCCCATTTTGTTATGGAGTATACACACAAGAAGTTTGATGAATTATCCCTTTATCTAAACACAATTTGGTTACAGATTGATTAACAAATTCAGTACCATTATCACTTCTAAAGACTTTAATTTTTCTTTTAAATTGATTTCCAATCAAATTATAGAAAACAGTTATAAAGTGAGGAACCTCCTCTTTAGATTTAATCAAGTATACCCAAACTGCTCTAGTGTAATCATCCATAATAGTCAAAAAAATATCTAAACCCCTCATAACTAGTCACCTTATAAGGCCCCCATAAGTCTAAATGAACAAGATCACCCAATCTTTTAGAAGTATGATCACTTAAAGGAAAAGGTTCTTTAGTTTGTTTAGCCCTTTGACAAATTTCACAACAAAAAACATTATCCTTTTTATCAATTGATAAGGAATCTTTTAGAACATTTAGAACAGGGTCTACAGGGTGACCTAGTCTGTAGTGCCAATCATGTTGAGATAGCAAACATTGATATCTAAGGGTACTATTATTACTTTTAATACCTTGGTCATTATAGTAGTACAATCCTTTACACTGTTCACCAATCCCTAGAACATTTTTCAGATTAAAATCCTGATTCAAGAAATAACATCTATTTTCATCAAAGGCAACAATAACCTTATTCTCTTTAACCCATTTATGGACATAAATCAAAGTGACACAATATTCAGGTATAACCATCACATCATACAGAGTTAAGCCATTAGATAATCTTAGATTTCCAATCTTAGAAATATAGGCCTCAGCCCTATTAGGATGGCCTACTTTAATTTTAAGATGGGAAATGTCAAGAACATTATATAATTCCTTATCTGTGTAAGTCATATGTTGATTTGCCCCTAAATCAACAATTTTACCATTACTAACAAGTTTAGGTTTAAAATTAGTATTAAACAAAAAAAATCAATTTTTTATGTAAAATAGAATTGTTATTAAAATAAGCACCTGCCATATTGGCTTGCATATTTTTTCCAACTTTATTGTCTTTGATGGGAGAGATAAGAGTGACCATTTGTTCATCTGTAAATCCAAAAGATGAACTTTTCCCAACAAAATTATTATTAGAAACATTTTGTTTCTTAAAATTTTGACCAGCTTTTTTCTTTCCAAAATCAACAGGATATCTAATGATTTTAAAACATCTATCAATAGTATGACCATTAAAACCACAGTTCTCACACACCAAACCAGAACCCCCGCCTTGCCTATTATTATTCAAACCAGATCGCGTTCCGATAATCAACTACCAATGGCCTTCTTCTTTACAATAATTACAAGTATCACAAGGATTTATCCCTCGAGGTCTAGAATTCGATCTATCTTTATATCTACATTTTCCTTTGCCTTTTTATGTTCGATGTATACCCTTATCTTGACCCGTAACCAATAAGCCAACAGGTTAAGATTCTGAACTTCCCGATGCTTGATGACGAAGCTCTCGGGAATGCATACTGGATCGAACATCTTCAATACAATAGTGTCTTTCCCAACAACAAAGGAATTTATAAAGTTCTCAAATGAGGGAGGTAACGATACTAGAAGGATAAGAGCAGCATCTTCATCACCAATCTTGACTTCAACGTTCTTCAAATCCATCAAGATTGAGTTCAATGCATCGAGATGGTCTTTTAATGCTGAGCCCTCTTTCATTCAGAGTGAAAACAAATGTTGCATCAATAATAACTTATTCATCAACGAATTTGTCATATAAAACTTTTCTAACTTCTTCCACACACCGGCAGCCGTTTCCTCATCTGTAACCGTGTAAAGAACCTCATCCGATAAAGATATCAAAATAGTGGAATGCGCCTTTTCATCTTGTGAGTTATATTTTGCATCGGTCATATCAGCCAGTTTGGGACCAGCTAAAGGTTCCCAAATACCTTGTTGTTTCAATAAAGCTCGAACTCTAATTTGTCATTGATGCGGTTTTCGTTAGACTTCAACAAGAAGTTTTACGACTCCCTATGCAGAGCACCTAACTGTTGTAGTGTAGTAAGGCAAGACTAGGGGGTTGTTATCGTTCTCTAGGGGAATAGGTTGGGAAGGCTCGAACAAAATCTAACAGAGGTCTAAGGGGTTGAGAGAAGATTCTTTTTGTATATTTATGTTTTTATGAATGCAGGTAAATATTATGGTTTAAGAGGTTGGTTGGTTTTAGCTAATTATAAATCTAAACTACTTTGGTGATAACTATATGGTAAATGAACATATTTACTTAATCATGTGTTACTCCTTATTATGTTTCTCCAAATTATGTTGCTTTGTCACTCTTGTGATGATCTATGTAAGTATTCCTAGAATTCATGAGAACGAATTCTCGAACCCTGCAGTCTAGTATATCCCGTGTAAGGCAACACTTATGTACGGTAGTTATAAAGAGTTATTTACATGGGCCCCTAAGTGTGCAGTACATGCATTTAAAACCTTAAAGGTATCAACCATATTGGGGTAAGGCTAGTATGAAGACTGTACGATGGTACTCGCGTTTCCCAAGACGGTCTATGCCAATTTAATATCTTATGGCTAGTTTTCTAAAGCCTAACTTGCACATCCATCACGAGAAGCAACAAAATAAGGATCTACATAGTAAGTTTCATGCAATCATAAGTAAATACTATTGGATTTAGCCGGACATATTATAAGGAAGTGAAGAACATAAATCAATCAAACAACACATAGACATATTGAAGGATAAAAGATAACGGATCTCACTTGATTAGTACAATGAGTTTAATGGAAAGTACAAGTGGGTTTTACACCTAAAATGGACCTAAGTAGCAGCTTAAATTCGTTCTTCTAAAACTAAGGTGTCAGATCCCAAAGTTACCACACTTGACAAAACCCTTATAAAACTGCGGGTATATATAGAAAAAGAAGTCGGGACGGCGTAGCAAGATTCCTGACGCCGTTGCTCCGCCGAATCTTCTAGGGTTTCTTTTGATGCGGTTACGTTTTGAAGCCGTCGTGAGGATCCTAACACCGTCGCTTGTAAGATATGATGTCCGTCGCCTGGAATTGCGACAGCCGTTCTCTACACACTGTTGTGGCACCAATTCTATTCAAGGGATTTGGTGTAGGAGTTATTAGTATTGCCGTTTCTTCTCCAAGTTGAGCCCATAGTTCACCGTGTATATCTCCTTCCAAAAGTTATCTAAATGCTAAAAACATAAAAACAAACGATTAAGCATATAATCTGGCATATTTGCATGATTTAGGGGGTTTTAAATAACCCCGAGAAAAGTGTATAAATGGACCACCTCAATTCAAATACCCCTACACTTTAGGATTGCTTGTCCTCAAGCAAATAGGCTTTTCTACTAGACAATAGCAAATTTATGGGCATTTAACTACTTCTTTAAAAGCTGTTTTTGACACAACCTTCTAGACCTCGTAATAAAAGCACGGAAGCATATACTTGCACTCTCACATAAGTTTTTGGATTCTCTCTATATTCGGGTGTTAATGAATTATAAACAATATGAGAAACATGAAAATTAACACCTTTTTTTTTTTTTTTTTTTTTCAATTACTTGTCCATAGCATACAAATTACCTATAAGCTTGGTAAATGATATCATCACCTCCAACGTATAAGCGCAAGTACTAGAAATTCACTATCCAATGACTTTAATGGGTTGTGAGGTGTAAGGTTATATGTTAATCAACAATAAAAATAACGAATGGTAGACACTCGGGCGATGATAACGTTGGATAACTAACAAGAATACAGGCGTGAGGCGTTGCTACGCCATTGGCTCGAACTACTCTTACGGAATGGGAAAACGAACTTTAAAACATAACAAAAACTCTACATCAATCTATTTCTTTCTTCGTTTCTGTTTGATTCTCTTTTTGTTATATATGATAATACATAACTTAGCGATTTATAACACTCTCACCATACACGTTGAGTTTTTGCTGTAAACTCATTACTCCCTCCTTCCCATATTAAGTGTCCATAATGGAATCTTGGTGGTCTTTTTTTATTAACTTTGACTGTAAATTATTTGTGTTTGTTGTTATTATTAAAACTTATAAAAATTGACCAATGAAAATTAATTCAAAATCACTATCAAGTTATATATTTTGCAATCAAGTATCATATTTAGAAAAAAAATTAAATGCAAAGATGAAAAGAAAAAAGACTTGAAAAAGAGTCAAAAATTAAACAAAAAATAAAAAAAACAGAGGAAACTTATTGTGGGAAGGAGGGTAGTACAATTTACTAATCTAATGACCCGAATTGAAAGGATCAACAAAACATGGACCATATTGAGCTCTATTCATGTGACTTATTCCCCAATTCTTCGATGATTAAAAAGCTACTATCATGTTCTAATTAGTCCTAAAACTGTATTTTACAAAGGATAATTAATCGACTTAGCAACTATGTACCACATGCATTAATTAACTGGGTTTTCAATAATGTACTAAAAGCGAGCAACATACAAGGTTAGGCTAAGGCGATTTGGGTCTGTAACATTGGTTCAAAGGTGACAGATGCTCTTCATTATTAGAGATCTGAATCTACAAAAAATGACGAGACCGTTGAAAAGGGATAGGCTCGGAGGGTATGTACTAGAGTATCCTATACAAAATACTGAGTGCATGGAAAGGGATGTGATAGTTATATGATCGAGGTGACCATCAGAACAATACAGGGTCAAAAACATGGGTTATCCTAGTGCCTCTTAGATTCATTTAAGCAAAATCATATATTCTCAATATGCGGTCTCGGGGATTGCATCACATAAATAAGTTCTAGAATTTAATAGCACATTCAGTACATCATTAATTTTAAACACGATAACTAATGCTCATTCCTTAACTCGAGTAAGTTAAAGGTAAAAATTATCTTGGGTATCAAAAATAGATACATGAATTCCTATAGATGTAAAGGCGAGCCTTACATTTTTTGGGTGGAATTTTGAGGGTTTTTGTGTAGAGATCTTATAATTCTATCCACGAGACTCTAATAATACTCAGTTTTCGTCGGTATGTGTCATAAAAAAAAATTTGGTTAAAATTACTGTCTATGCTATGTTTCGATTTATTTACTAAGTTTTTAAGGACGAAAGCAAGATGGACAATTGAAGAATAGTTTCTAAGGCTGTATTTCCCGCTTACTTAGGTTGAACATTTGTCCCAATGTTCTTAAAAGTAGCGTTTAAAAAACAAATAAATGAAAGAAAAAAAGGTAATAAGAGTAACTAGTACGCCATGGTTCGCTCAATAATGGAGAAGAAACATGCGATAACTAGTTAAATAGTCCTTCAAGAATCATCCTCCAGTAAAATTCATAAGAATTTTTGAGTTTTTTCTCATCAAATATAACTTGTAAATCAAAGACAAAGACAACTAAGTGGCTTCGGTAAAATCGGCGGGGAGATATGATATAGTACCTATGATAACTTTTAGGGTTAACTCTATGAAAGCAGTAAAGATAGGATGAATGTGATAATATAATCAAGGTTTCTACAAGCTTATAAGAAAATTAAAAAAAGTTTGATTGTACGAATCATTTTTCAAAAATATGTAGAAAGAGATTATGAATTTTCAAAAAACTGGAGGTGCGACACCGTCAGGAAAATTCCCAATGCCTTCTCCAACCACTGTGAAAATTTCACATTCGTTTTTCTTGAAAAATTTACTGCACGTGATTCTATTAGTTATTCCTTGTGTAAAACACTGCATAAAACCTGATATTAATCATTACAATCATATGACTCGAAACTGACGCAAATTAATCTAAACACTTTATTTTATATGTTTGAAATGGCTTTATAAAATGTATATTTTCCCATACACTTATTTGAGCAAAATAACGGATTGATTGTATTTAAACGGAAGTTAAAACCAAAGAGAATGCATGAATTACTATACTGATTCAAACATACAAGAATAAACAGTAAAGAGTTAAAACACAAGACACTCCTAAATGCGAGAAATTAAATATTGGGTTGCCTCCCAAAAAGCAATTTTCTTTATTTAACGAGTCTTGTAGCTAGACTCGGAGTTACACGTCCTTATGTGACTCCTCCTTCATCCTTTCTACTCTTTATCTTGATTAGGCTTCGAATTGCCCTAGCCACGCTTTCGTCATGCCGATATGCGGGCCCTAGATTCAGACTGTCTGAGTAGTGGATATTTTTTTTGTTACCATCGTCGCCAGTCATGATGAATGATGGTATGTTTTCTGTTTTCAAGATATCTTTATCAATGTGCTTGAACATTTCCATTTTGTGAGGCATCTTGAATACGATCTTTTCTTCCTCCTTTTCGAACGTCACTGTCCCTTCATCTTTGTCGTAGACAAGCCTAGTTTCATTTACAAATGGTCTTCCCAATATCATTCCCCCAAGTAATGGTCAATGTTTAATACTCCATAAAAATAAGGTAAATAATTAAATCTTATTTTATTCCTTTTTTTTACCTATAAGCAAAATTTTATTTTTTTACTGTTTACCCGATTCAGTAATTTTACGTTTCCAATAATCTTGAGCTGCCTTTTAGCTTATTTTTCGTCTACGTGTTTATCGTGGTTCGGATATTTCTACATTTACCCCGAGGATTTATAAATTTTATTTTGGTAATTTCAACTTTTATCTTTTGTCTTTGTCGAACTTTGCTAAAACTATATATTTATACCTTACCAATATTTATAAACCTACACACCTTTATTACTTCTACTTAATAATACATTTGCAAAAAATATGTATATAAAAAAGCCCATCCCCTAGCCCATAAACCGATCCCCCATTAAACATAGAAAACATCGACCATTTTTTTTCTTCTTCTCATCCATCCCAACTACTACCCAAAAAAAACACAATGATAAAGAAAAAAAATAGTTGCTCCTCTCATCCTTCTCTTGCTTGCTGCCACGAAAACTACACCATCAACAAACCTTTTTCTCCAACATTACTCACTACAATATCTACACAATTATCTTCATGCAAGCGTTTGATCAAAATATTTGATTTTAGGGTTTTCTTTGGTTTTCGGTAAAGATCAAGACTAATGGTTTGGTTTATTAGTGATTTAGTGAAGATTTTGGTTTAAATAAAAAGTTTTGGTTGGTGTTTGGGGTACTTATTGGTTCGAACCACAAGGGAGACTAAGAAAGGGTTCATCATTTAATTTTCTCTAGCTTTATACTTGCTTGTTGTAAGTGTTAATTTCCTTTTTATACATATTTTGTTATAATCCATATGCTTATTTTATATTTTTACTTATTGGAATCCATATGCTGGTGTGTTAGATAAATTTTTGATGTAAGAATTGTTGGTAAATAGATTAGATGATGGGGATAGGTTGTTTTTGCGAAGTTAAGAAGTATTGGTGAAGTTTGGATGAAGTTTTCATAGGTGTTGAAATAGATAATATAGTACACTTCTAGTAAACACACTTGTTTTATTACCAATCTAGTAATCAAAACTTTCAAATTTATAACATTATAGGAAATAAGCTGACAAGATACCGGTTACAACCGGTTAACATATGAAAATGACCGACACGCCATTGTTTTTTTTAGTGATATGCCAGGTTGTATACTTTGCTTTTATTATTTTATATATTAACCCCAATATTTTAACCCCAACTAATGTAGATGAGAACAATGAGATGCATCCTTCTCCCAGCTCCAAATGGAAGACACTCATATAAATTCAAATCGCTCGGGGATGAAAGTTTCAGCGTCTTTCCAGTATTCAGGGTCCGTATTTTTTTAACATCAACAACATTAAAAAAAATCATAAACTGATGAATAAATTCAAAGATTCATGAATAAATTCAGAGATTCAAAAACCAATAACTTGAACCTCGAGACACCATCTAAATTCTAAACCGCGACCAAAATGCTCGTACCTGATCTCTTATCTTAGCCACTATCCGACCCTCAACCTCACCGCTAAATTGAAAATCCAGAAATCTTAAACAACTAACTACCTTACCAAATGACCCTAAATCACCTTCATGACGACCCACAACCACTTTCATAACGACCCAAAATCACTTTTACAACGACCACAAATCACCATGTACTACCGGACCACAACCATCTCTACATAACCCGAACCTTGAAACCCGTTAAAGACCAAAAAAACATGTAACCATTGTTGAACTTGAAGATGCAATTAATGTTGTAGGATCTCAAAGAGTTTTTTGGTATAAATGCAAAAGAAATGAAGTACACCGAAAAAATGTTGATGAAAAAAGTGAGGTTTAGGGCCCTCCGGTCCACCAAAAGGGATGGTGGCGGAGGCAAGTAAGTTTGAAACTAGATCTGAGCACAAACTTCAAGTTAAAGAGAAAAGTTGGCATGGAACCTCGTAATTCATGTTACCATCAAATATCTTTTTGTGTGTAACTTATTGAAATATAAAGGATCGATAAAGATGATGATGATGATCTAAAGAGGGTAGGTAAGAGAATATGTAATAGAAATATGTTTAAATCCAAATGATATGAAAAATTAGGCTGACATAAATTAGTGACGAGGAATTTTTAAGTGAAATTAAAAAAAATCCATTTGAAAAATCAACCGGTCATATTTACTAAATTGTCAAAAAGTAGCCGGTTTTAATTACTAGATTGGTAATAAAACAAGTGTGTTTACTAGAAGTGTAAATTTTGGAAAGTACGTTTCTATTTAATGGACTTAACCCAAATAAATATTATTACGTGACGATATTAACGTCCGGAATTTCTAAACTTTCCAAAAATAGAAACTTTCCTAAAACATAAACTTTCTAAAAATAGTAATTTTCCAAAAATATAAATTTTTCTAAAAAGTGGCGTAACTTAATTACGAATATTGTACATTCTTAAAAGCTTGTTTTGCTAAATAACTTAGGATACACACACATATGGATTCCACTATACTCTTATTTATATAAATGACTTATGTGTCATTTTACTATATACTTCATGTTTCAATTGCGCACCACCATTCTAGGTCGCGGTTAGGAGTTCTTATCTCCACTCTCTTTCTCGTTGATATTCAATTCTCGTTTGCTTACGGTGAGTTTCATAGCCCCTTTTTCATACTTACTTGTTTATAAAATTCGGGGGAGATTACATGCTTGTTTTACTATTGGACACAAGTGCTTTTAAAATTGTATGCTATATAGATATTGCCTGATTTTTTTTATTTGCCTAAGTACCTTTATTGCCACTTAAGTCCCCACTATCATGAACCGTTCGTTATTTGTGTAAGCGCAAATGCCATGAATAGATCTATTGGAACTGACAATCCCCGTCCGGGTATTCAATAACTTGTGCCACGTCAAACGGACGCACTTAAAATTGAAATAATACTTGGGTGTTTGGCAACATCAACTCTTGGAGAAAAATACTTGGGTGTTTGGCCGCACCAACTCTAAGAGAAAAATACATGGATGTCTGGCAACACCAACTCCCTCTCACAACATATGTTAATGTTTGGTGTCATTAGCATAGTACAATAATACTTATTTTTGGACATTGTGATTGTGTCACTTGTCTACATTACTTGAATTTGGTGATCCGTAAAACTGTTTGATCTCAATAACATTACTCGGGTTACTTAATCACTACTTCACGACTAAAACCTATGGATTCACTCAACAATTTTGTTGACTTTTTAGCATGTTTTATCTCAGGTATTTCTGGTATATTGCTTGGAGGGAAGCCACACCGATATGTACTTTGGAGACTCTACACTCTATACATTCGATGAAACTTAATCTTTTTGAAAAACATTGTGTTTTGTAAAGACTTTCTTTTATCTAAACTTTATGTCATGTTTGAAAACTTTGTGTTTTGTTAAAACTGTTAGGACCTATTTGTAACTCTGATGTTTTTAATGTATCGAATGTGAAACATTTGGAAATGTATTTAAAACGTCTCATTTTAAGGTCGTTTTCTGTGACTTGTACTTCTTGTGCCTTGAAGTCTCACCCCCGGTTACCTTTCCACTGTCGTCTGATTTTAGAGGTGTGACAGATTGGTATCAGAGCACTCGTTATAGAGAACTGGGTCATTTTCGAAACCTAGACTACAACTATTTTTTTCAAAATTAAGAGTCTCTCCTCAATATATCTGATATCCGTACGCACATACTTCCTGATCCCTATATTTACTCCCTCCGAGCATCAATACTAGCATTATATAAGGATACTTATATACATGCTCCACTTTCTTTTCGACCTCTTACGCTTATCTTCGTGAGTACCGCTATTCATTTACATAAAAGTAATTGATATAAATATCGACTATTTTCGATCACATATGTCTACTTTCATGAGCGTCATTACCTTTTTAGATAAATGTTGTTCATATAAATACTATGACGTTTCTTAAGACATTGTGAGTGACACAATGGTTTTGTTTATTTTCAAGACATTGTTAGCGATACAATGGTCTCTAAAAATTTCTCATGATTATTCCATCATGCCATTTTTAACGATATTGAAATTCGACATAGTTTGTCAATCCTATTGGTTATTTTGCTATTCGACTCCAAACTGAACATTTGCCTCTTACTTCTGAAGCGTATATGACATCACGTAATCTGTCGCATGAAAACATGCTGGGTAATTCGAATACGACAATTAACTTGTCACCTCATACATGGAGCCTTGGAGCATCTACTTTTGGAACACGGCTCATTAACGTCTAATTCTTTTTCTCTTTACTCCTTGTGTTTTTGGAGAATTATGCCACCAACAAGACAATTGCTAAGTCCAGCCGCTACCAAATGACTTATAGCCCAACATAAGGCTGACATGCTCTTTTGCCTAGAGCGGAACACGATCCGAGATGTCGAGAACGAATCACGCATAAAGACCCTTGAGACAAACCACGCTAATGAAAGTCACGTCTTCGCACCGGAATATCATTTGGGAATAACACAACAAGCAGCCCCGCTCCGTAGTGAGAATCTCGAGCATCATAGTTAATGATGACCTTTTATTTAAAACATTTCTTTGAAAACTCTCGATGCATTGTTGCTTTGTGGTACGAATATACCTACTATCTTAAGTAAATAATTGTTTGTACAATTAACTTCTCATATCCCATTTTAATATCCTTGATATACCAAATCCTTAATATGTGCTGGTTTTAGCTATTGGTATCAACTCCCTTTACTAACTAATTGTTCATACCATTATTTCCCCTAATCCCGTTTAACATCCTTGATATACTACTTCTTTGATATGTGCCTCTTTCAGCTATTGTCATGAATTGTCTCATTTTTTCACGAATGACTCTCTATAGTCTTTCATAATTCTTCACGTTCATTTCTCTTTGATTGTAATTTGATATTCTTAACATCTACTTCTATTTCCTATTATTATGATCAATTGATACTTTCCTTTGCTTGATTGTGCGTACAGATGATTTTTCATACTTCTTTGATTCGTAATTTGTTTATTCGAATCATTCTTTATATTTATTCTTTTGATCCCTATTACATTTGTACATATGTTCTTTTACGTACTTTCTTAAGTCGTTGACATATTCATATATTACATGCTCGCGATATATTTTATTGTTTCTTCATATACTCTCATTCATTCCTCTCGAGATGCTATGACTATTCTTCTTTTATGATCTACTCATTCTTTCGTTGTATGGATTAATGATTGTTCGCTACTTTGTTCTTAAAATAAATAATCTTCCGTTTAGGATTCTCTAATCCTGAAATATCAAGCTCATTATAACCTAATTTCCTTGGCATTCACTTCCTTTGAAGATTAATAAATTATTGATTCCTTCGTTCGCATTAATTATCATTACAAATTTATTATTCGATCTTGATACATATTGTTATTCGGTATGTGCTTCTTTGATCATCGTTACGATATAATAATTCTTCGTTTTCACTTGTTCTCTCAACAGTACAGATATTCAATCTTTTCATCAAGCGTTTTCATAACAATTAATCTGTACCCACATGCACATTGCAGACACTTGATGTGTGATGACTATTATTTATTCAATATTGTTACTACCTTATTTAATTGTTTTATTGAACCCTTCGAACATGTTTCGACACATAATCTAAAGATAGGAGCTCTAGCCTTTGCACTGAAGAATTTGGGACACTACATATACGGTACAAGGTGCGCAGTCACCAGAGCAAGCGAACTATACAAACTCAAATTACCGCGGGAACTAGATGCATTGCGTCTCGACAACAAGCTGTATTTCATAAAGGATCTAAACTCATATGGGAGCAAGTAGACCAATTCTGGGGCAAGTATCCTAATCTCTTCGCAACCACCTCGTCTACTTCAGTCGTACAAATCAGGTAAATAATTAAATCCTATTTTATTTCTATTTTTACCTCTAAGTAAAATTTTATTTTTTACGGTTTACCCGATTTAGTAATTTATAAGCCCAAGTAAAAAAATAAAAAAAAAATTTTGTAAAAATAAAAATGCAAGTTGGAATGTGGTTTGTAAGAGAAAGAAAACCCAGCCCGGCCGGTAGAATTACTAAGAGGTATGCCAAGCCTTATTCGTCTAACTATAAATTAACCAACCCCTACTCAAGGAGGGAAGGGTGTGGTATCATTTGATACATTTTCATTTGCAAGTAATCCTTCCATTTTCTAGTCTCTCTCTCCACTTTTTCTCTCTTTCTCTCTCAAGCAAATCGCAACCACCACAAACACCACTAATCTTCTTCTTATTTATTTTGTGCTATCAAGACATTGAAGTGAAGTGATTTTATTAGTTCCGACATTTGGTATCAGAGCGGATTTGGAGGTTGCATTTCGGAAATCTACGTGTTTTGTTAGAGATCTTCAGGGAAACGACTTACTAACCGGTAATCGTGGAACTGATCTCTATATAATTTTCTCCTCAAGATACAACATCATCATCTCCATTCTGTCTTATGGCTAAAGCATCACAACTCAAGCGTAGTTATGGGCATCGAAGACTTTCTCATCTCAACTTCGACTAGCATCAACTTCTTTCAAAGAAAGATTGAGATTGGTTTACCAAAAACTGAAGTATGTCCAAGGAACAACTATGTTCTCTTGTGTGAAGTGAGGTAAAGCAAAAATTAAGTTCATATCAAGTCAAAGACTATTTCCCAAAGTTCAAATGACGTTAAATTTGCTTCAAATGGACTTATGTGGTCTCAATGTCGGGTTGCTAAGCATAAATGGAAAAGAGAATATATTTTGTTAATTGTCGATGACTACACCAGATATATAAATACTTGGACACTTTCTTTCAACGTTCCAATGATGCAAACACCAAAAGTATTAAAAAAACTTTCCTCACGATGAATCCTAAATGAAAACTTTCAGCCCTAGTAAATTTCTGTTCGCAAACTGACAAAGGCACTGATTTCTACAAGACACTTACTCATTCTTTAAAAGAAGAAGGAATTGAGCATCAAACTTCTAAGCTCCTCGAACACCTTACAGAACTGGCAATGTCGAAAAGATGAAACCGCACCTCATCGTTGAGAGCTGCTGGCTGCTCGAATGTTTTGAACTGATGCATTCGGCTTCTAAACTTCCTTTAATTCTTTTGGGCTGAAGCAATTGCAACCGCATGCTATAATCAAAACAGATCAATAATTATCCCAACTCATGAGAAAACGGCATATCACATCATCAATGACAGAAAACCTTCAATTAAACACCTTCACATCTTTGGTTGCACTTGTTACCTAACCAGAGATGGTGAAAAATTTGGATAAGATGAAAGAAAAAGAGGATCCGTGCATTTTGGTGGGATACTCCACTCAGTCAAAAGGATATTGTGTATACAACAAGAGAACAAGGTTGATAGTTGAATCCATCCATCTCAGATTTGATGAGATCAAAGAGATGTCAAAGACGTCTATTGCTAATGACACTTCATGTGCCAGTCGTTCCCCAATGACAAAAAGGCGTCAGATATGATAAACCCTGACCCCGCACCAGAACTACAAAAATGTTCTCCATCAGCCAGATACAACAGTTCCATCACAAACAGATTTGGATTCATTCTTTTATTCGGTCCTTTGTATCGATGACTTTTGTCAATGATGTACTTAGTCTCGAATCAACAAAAGTCTTCTTCTCCCACCGACAATTCTATTCAAAAAGACACACCACCTTCAATGAATATTCAACCTCCATCAGAACCATCAACTCCTACAAATGTTCATGCTGAGGAAAACACGATAATACAAGCAAATTTACCATCCTTTTTGTACAAACCGTACAAAGAAATTGCTGAAGTCTTCCATCACACAATATTGGTAATTGAATGGAATACATTTATAATAATAAAAGAGGAATATGAAACCGTTAGCAAATATCCAATACCTTCAATCACCTTAAGATTCCGAATACCGATGGTCACAAGATCACCTCAATAACTCAGTTGTGGAAATCATCCAAGCGCAGTGCAAAACAAGACCAGACAACGCACACAGATCCTGAAATTGTATGTTCGCACATCCACAGTGAAGTATTGTTGAACCGAAAAACATTAAGGAAGCATGGATGAATTCTGCATGATAGAAGTAGATATATAGAGTGTGTGGATTAGTTTGTCGGTTTGAGGTCGATCAGGAAGAAACTCAGCATTTTGACAGACAACCATTCTGTGGGAACTCAATGGACAAAAACCTTTTTGCAAGAACGTAAATAAGCTAAAGTGGTTATGGAAAAACACAAGGATAGAAACCAAACTGGTAAATACGCCACAAAGCACGACATTGGTAGCAAAGGGTTATGCTCAGGAAGAGGTAATGATATTAAGAATCTTTCTAAGTTTCTTAGCTTAGATGCTGTCAGTATTTTTGTCTCATATGTTGCACACAAGTCTTTTCCAATTTATCAGATGGACGTGAAAACGGCATTTCTTAATGGTACCATGAAGTAGGAGGTATAAGTTGCACACCAGACAGATTCATTGATCCTAAACATCCAGAAAAAGGTTTACCGTCTAAGGAAAGCTTCTATATGGAGTTGAAACAAGCTCCGAGAGTCTGGTATGAAAAACTCTCAAAATTCTTGGATTTCCAAAGGTTTTACTAAAGGTATCATTGACCGCACCTTATTCACGATAAAATATACGGGGAGGACATTCTACATGTGTAGTATTTACGTTGATGAAATTATTTTTGGTTCCACAACCCTAAATTTTCCAAACGTTTTGAAAAAATTAAAATGCACGGTAGATTTGAGAATGTCCATTAATGGGATAAATTGCAATTCTTTTTTATAGGACTAAATAAGAAGAAAAACTCGATCACCAATCCCCACTCGGTATCTTATCAATCCAGGCCAAATAATACTTAGAGATTATATATAGTAGTAGTTGAACTAATTCTAAAAAAACAAGGATTGGAAAAAGGACAAGCATTGGTCCACCAATGGGGCTAACGAAACTAGGACCTCAAGGAATGGATGCGACTTGAGTGGTATGACCCCGTAGACCAAACTGACTATCTATCAAAATCATTTCACTCATGTATCTGCATCTAGTAGAACCAGACATAGTGCACAGCTGTTAATGGTTAATTGTGCAAAGAATATCAAGCAAGACCGACTTGGAAAAACACCTCAAAGAGGTTAAAAGATCTTTCTGATACTTAAGAGGTACCATTCACATGGGACTCTGGTATCCGAAGGGTTCTGGCTTTGAACTAACAACTTTTTCAGATGCCGATCATGCCGGATGTCTTGATACTCGCAAAAGCACTTCTGGAGGAATACAGTTCCTAGGTGATAAGCTAGTCAGCTGGACTTAAAGAAGCAAACTGTACTGGCAATGTCATCCGCAAAGGCTGAATATACGTGGCGTTATCTACAAGTTGGTGCTCAAGTAATGTGGATTGGCGGACAACAGCTTCTAAGATTAATGGCTCAACTATAACAAAATACTTGTAGGTATTGCCACTCTCATCAACCAAATCCATATCATATTCGCAACACCGTGCAACACTCAAAAGAGAAATGACCCGTACCAAGCACAACCCTACTCGGTTAACATTTCATCAAAGAACATTTTGAAAATGGTATAATTAAATTGTACTTTTGTCAGGGGTGGTGAGGATTGGATGTGGAGAGGGTGGAACAGAATACGCAATTGGCTGACATGTTACTAAACCCTCCCGAAGAATGTTTCGGTATCTCGTCAGACGAAGTGGTATGAGATGTTTGACTTCCATCAGAACTGGAGGTTCTGACAAATGAATCTGCTTGATGCCTCATCAAACATCAACATGTACATATTTTTGAAAAAAGAAAAATACAACAATATAAAATTTCAAAAAGAAATATTTTTGAAAAAAGAAAAATACAACAATATAAAATTTCTAAAAGAAAATACAAAATCAGAAAAACTAAAAATTTTCAAAAAAGAATCTTCTCTACATGTCTCTTGGAATCGATAACATTTACGTACCTAGAAATGTTGATTAATATTAACACGGGCGTGTACATGAAGTTCGAGCAAGAGTTTCAATGGTTTACAAAACATGGCGATTTCTAATTTGTTCTTGATTGGCTTATGTGCAAATAAAAGTAAGTAACTCGGACTTCAAATAAAGGGAAATTTATCTAAAAAGATAACTTAAACCTATCCAACGAAAAATCAACTTTACACGGTCTTGAGATGTTCTTCGCATACATCAAAGTTTTAATCACAAGAAAAAGGATAGTGTACCATAAGTGCGCTTACCCTTAGAGATGGAAGAAAGCTATCCTAACATGAAATTATTTCAAAATGTACACAATTTTTTTCAAGAAATTCTCACTGACGATTAATAATCTTTCAAGAATTGTGTGTTCAACACTCCCACCATCTTTCAAGGGTGAGTTTTTCGAAAACACATTTTAATGAGTTTGGATACAAAATCTCACGACCATTCTTCATGTATTCAAACCATTCCCAAAAAGTCTCTTAATAACAACAATAAAATAATTGACAAATCAATAAATGGTAGTTATTAGATGACTAAGTGTTCAACCACAATTTTATATTCAATTTTACAACTTGGTATCATTGTTTTTAGTGTCAAACATATGGTTATAAAAAATTGAGGGAGGGATGGGAGCAAGTTTTATGATTCCATTATTAATGCTAAGTAAAAAATTCACCCAAGGAATTACAAGACAAATTTTAAATCACAAAGTAATTCAAAAACTAAGTGCATTATGAATTTTAAAATAAGGGGAGAAAAGTATTTAAAATGTGATCTTGAAAATAGTAAGTGATCTATCGACTCCAAAGTGCTTAATACTCTTCGAAAAAGGTATGTATAAGTTACGATCATCATACCCTACAACATCTTATTTCACAGACGATTCCTGAATATCATAAGGAGGTAAAGGTTAGGCATTTGTCCTATGATCCAACTGAAATCGGAGGGATCTACCCAAGGACACTCCATAGTTAGAAATAGCAGTCCTTAGGTATGATCGGAGAAGAATGAGAAATGGGAATAATGCCGACTAAGATTGAGCTAACACTGGAACAATCACACAAGGGTGTTAGTAAATGACGTCGTAGGTAAGCACAATTGACGGCATTGAAGAAGAAAAAGAAATGTATGGATAAAGGGTCTAAAGAAAGTAGTCCCTCCATACAACTTAGGCAGAAACCTGGGATCAATCCATAATGCTGTCAGAATCACAATGTAGAAGTGCAGAGCGATCGAAGAATAGACATCATAGACCCATTTAAGCAATGCACAACCCTCCCCCAACCGATTCGAGTATTCTCTCAAAAGAAAAACTTGTCTCATTTGTCCGGAGATACACTACCGACATACTATTGACTTTCTTACTCCGAGTTAGTTAATATTGAATAGGTTGGCAGTCTTCTCCATAGCCTCGATTACTAAAAACCAAAACCCACATAATCGAGTCAAGAGCCAAGAGATCATCAAGATAAATCTCATCAGGGAACACATACCAGACAAACACTTATTGAACATCATTAAGTTTCACAAAGCTATTAACAAGATTCATACTCAATATCCTTTGATTCTGCCAAATAACATTCAGAGTGAAACTCTTTAGTATTCATAATGAACGAATGGAAATCCTTCCAGAGTCAGGCATCAAAAACAGCACAACTGTATGTGACTTGCTAAATTTTATATTCCCTTAAAGTAATGTATCAAGCTTGTGTCAACTGGCTATCGATAAATGGTCTAGTAAATAAATTGATGACATAATCAGAAAGATAGTACACTGATCCTGGCATCGCTCTTCATACCGTGTTGTCTGCTATGTGAGACGTTCCGGTAATGGAGAACAAGCAAGCATGAAAATCTAATATACAATCTGTGTTTAGAAAAACCTCCTTAGCGCTAAAACCCTGTCAAGGAGAATCTTTGAATCTACCTGAATCAGCAAGGTACAATATTAATAGACTGTAAAAAGGTCTACGGACACCGAGTTAAACTAAAACCAAATCCGTAAAAACGAAAGACAAAGCCATATACGTCGGCACCCGCTTTAAATGCTAACTGTTTTTAAATTTCAGGATACATAAAAGATGGAGATTGGTGATGTGCCTCATTCCAGCTGAAATCGGATTCATTACCCACATGTCATTGTCTCAAACTACAAAGCATAACTAAAAATTAAGCATCAAGTTTCAAGAATCATGAAAGCTCATGAATTTAAAACAAAGACTTCTGCACAAACTTGATTATACGAATATCTTCCTTCAAAGATATCGAAGTCTATCAAGGGAGAATTGTTACAAGATTTTCAAGATGATGCATAGATGAGCATGTTGGTCAAGACATAAGATCGCAAGGTGGCAAATGACAGAACAAGAAGTAAGGATAAAGATTTAAAAGATCTCGGACGGAATGAGAACGAAGTCTAAGACAATGACAAAGGCTCAAGATCAAAGATCACAAAGCATGAAGGAACAAGCCTACAACGTAGACAGAGACAAAGATCACAAGAGCTTAACGACAAAAGCAATCTCATTGATCTCACGAAGGAGTGTCACAATGAACTCACTTCGGGGGAGATTGTTAGCCTTAAAATATTGAGTCGAACAATGGAAGTTCGTTCATAATTATATTAGGTCTCGTCACAAATTAAATCTACGTTGTAATAGGACTAGACGGGTAATGGTGGTGGTACGTCTCTTTTTGTATCTAATCGTCACTGTGGTATACGGGTGTCGGCTGAAAGACCAAGTAAACCCAAGCCCAGCTCGTAGAATTACTAAAGGCATGCAAGCCTTTTAGTCTTAACTATAAATACCCCTCTCCAAGGATGGAGAGGGTGTTGGTTCATTTGTAACTTTTCATTTGCATGTAATCCTTCCATTTTCTAGTCTCTCTCTCCACTTTTTCTCTCTTTCTCTCAAGCAAATCGCAACCACCACAAACACCACTATCAAGACATTGAAGTGAAGTGATTTTATTAGTTCCGACAAAGTAGACCAATTCTGTGGCAACTACCCTAATCTCTTCGCAACCACCTCGTCTACTTCAGTCGTACAAATCAGGTAAATAATTAAATCCTATTTTATTTCTATTTTTACCTCTAAGTAAAATTTTATTTTTTACGGTTTACCCGATTTAGTAATTTTACGTTTCCAATAATTTTGAGCTGTCTTTTAGCTTATTTCTCGTCTACGTGTTTATCGTGGTTCAAATATTTCTACATTTTACCCCGAGGATTTATAAATTTTATTTTGATAATTTCAACTTTTATCTTTTGTCTTTGTCGAACCTTGCTAAAACTATACATTTTTACCTTACCATTATTCATAAACCTTGACACCTTTATTACTTCTACTTAATAATACATTTGCAATATATATATATATATATATATATATATATATATATATAAGCCCATCCCCTAGCCCATAAACCGACCCCCCATCAAACATAGAAAACATCGACCATTTTTTTCTTCTTCTCCTCCATCCCTACTGCTACCCAAAAAAACACAGTGATAAAGAAAAAAAATAGTTGCTCCTTTCCTCCCTCTCTTGCTTGCTGCCACGAAAACTACACCATCACCACCATCAACAAACCTTTTTCTCCTACATTACTCAGTACATTATCTACACAATTATCTCTTTGCAAAGGTTTGATCAAAATATTTGATTTTAGGGTTTTCTTTGGTTTTTGGTGAAGATCAAGACTAAGGGTTTGGTTTATTAGTGATTTAGTGAAGATTTTGGTTTAAATAAAAAGTTTTAGTTGGTGTTTGGGGTGCTCATTGGTTCGAATCACAAGGGAGACCAAGAAAGGGTTTACCATTTTATTTTCTCTAGCTTTATACTTTTCTTGTTGTAAGTGTTGATTTCCTTTTTATACATATTTTGTTATAATCCATATGCTTATTTTATTTTTGTACCTTATTGGAATCCATATGCTAGTGTGTTAGATAAACTTTTAATGTAAAGATTATTGGTAAATAGATTAGATGATGGGGATAGGTTGTTTTTGCGAAATTAAGAAGTATTGGTGAAGTTTGGATGAAGTTTTCATAGGTGTCGAAATAGATAATATAGTGCAGAAAATTAAAAGGGAGTGTTTGGGTGTCGTGAAAATATTTTTGTTAATATTAGGCTTCAAATTATGTTAGTACTTGTCGAGGCGATCGTTTTGATATAAGGATCGCCCCGTAACTCTTAAAAACAAAGATTTTAGAGCCGTCCGAAGATTTGAAATTTTATAAATAAAATTCAGCACTATTTTGAAAATGGGTATTTTCTGCGCAGGCTGTAAATGGGTCGTTTCAGACACCTTCTGAAACGTTTTGGCCTTCGGCAAAAACACGAACGTTGTCTGAAACATTATTTTCTAGTAGACGGGCAAGGATTTTGGTTTAAAAGTGCAAAATATGGGCGATTTTGGTCAAAGTTCTGGTCTGCGGTTTTTGTAAAAAAATGACAGCATTGTTTTAGTAATAGTAAGCTGATGTAGTTTTCGAATGGGGTTTTGGGCCTTTTCTGGTCCGAACCGGCCTTCGGACGAAGCATAAAATTTGTTCAAAATGGCGTTTTATGATCCGTGAGGATTTAGGTCTGAAAATGATAGACGATAGAGATAATGTGAGTCAAAGTTGGTAATTTTTCCGAAAAATAAAGTCAAGTGTACTTGCTGAATTTTTGTTAAAATTGGGTTTATGAGCGTTTTTGAATTTGTTTGAGCTCGTGAAACTTTAACGAACATTATTTTATGATTAGTATAATATTAGGTTGCGTTTGTGCATGTCTAAAAATAGTACGTTGTTTTCGGAAAGCTATGTATATGTACTAAATATTAAAAGTAGAGTTGTACGATTAAAACTATAGGTGCGTAATTGTTAACGGAAAATAAATATTATTACGTGACGATATTAACGTCCGGAATTTCTAAACTTTCCAAAAATTGAAACATTCCTAAAATAGAAACTTTCTAAAAATAAAAACTTTCCAAAAATCAAAATTTTTCTAAAAAGGCATAACTTAATTAGGAATATTGTACATTCTTAAAGCTTGTTTTGCTAAATAACTTAGGATATACACACATATGGATTCCACTATACTCTTATTTATATATATGACTTATGTGTCATTTTACTATATACTTCATGCTTTTAATTGCGCACCACCATTCTAGGTCGCGGTTAGGAGTTCTTACCTCCACTATCTTTGTCGTTGATATTCGATTCTCATTTGCTTACGGTGAGTTTCATAGCCTCTTTTTCATACTTACTTGTTTATAAAATTCAAAGGAGATAACATGCTTGTTTTACTATTGGACACAAGTGCTTTTAAAATTGTATGCTATACAAACATTGTCTGATTTTTTTTTTTTATTTGCCTAAGTACCTTTATTGCCACATAAGTCCCCACTATCATGAACCGTTAGTTATTTGTGTAAGCGCAAATGCTATGAATAGATCTATTGGGACTGACAATCCCTGTCTGGGTATTCAGTAACTTGTGCCACGTCAAATGGACGCACTTAAAATTGAAATAATACTTGGGGGTTTGGCAACATTAGCTCTTGGAGAAAAATACTTGGGTGTTTGGCCGCACCAACTTTAAGAGAAAAATACATGGATGTCTGGCAACAGCAACTCCCTCTCACAACATATGTTAATGTTTGGTGTCATTAGCTTAGTACAATAATACTTATTTTTGGACATGGTGATTTTTTCACTTGTCTACTACTTGAATCTGGTGATCCGCAAAACGGTTTGATCTCAATAACATTACTCGGTTTACTTAATCACTACTTTACGACTAAAACCTATGGATTCACTTAGCAATTTTGTTGACTTTTTAGCATGTTTTATCTTAGGTATTTCTGGTATATTGCTCGGAGGGAAGCCACACGGATATGTACTTTGGAGACTCTACACTTTATACATTCGATGAAACGTAATCTTTTTTGAAAAACACTATGTTTTGTAAAGGCTTTCTTTTATCTAAACTTTATGTCATGTTTGAAAACATTGTGTTTTATTAAAATTGTTGGGACATATTTGTAAACTCTGATGTTTTTAATGTATTGAATGTGAAACATTTGGAAATGTCTTTAAAACGTCTCATTTTGATGTCATTTTCTGTGACTTGTACTTCTTGTGCCTTAAAGTCTCACCCCCGGTTACCTTTCCGCTGCCGTCTAATTTTGGGGGTGTGACACAATGACACTGGTGGTGTCCTCTAACACGATAAAATCGCATTCGTAAGTGAAGTTCCCCACAAAAACCTTGAACCCTTTAACCCTTTCTACAAAATTGCTGATTTACTCAGGATTTGACGGTTTCTTTCTTGATTTTAATCCTTCACTCATGATCTAGTAGTAATTGATTCTGGACAGCTTGCTTCTTTAGGAATTGGCCGACCATGCACTCGATTTTTATGTTGTCCATGTTTCCCGTTTTTATCTTAGCGTTAACCCACGGGGGCCGAGGGTTCTTCAGAAGCCATTCGTGATATCTTAGCTCGTCAATTATAGGAAATGTGTCGAAGTATTCTGGGTCGTCCTCCTCTTCCTCTTCAGCTTCTTCTTCAGTCTCTTCCTTGAACTCCTCTTTACTTTCCTCCTCAACTTCCCTTTTAGCTTCAATAGTTATGTTATGATCTTTGCCCATGGCTGCATTAGGCCTCATGTTCTCCTCCTCCTTGGCTTCAATTTCTTTCTTTAGAATGACGATTGAATTGATGAAATGAATGCGTTTTTAGGATGAGGGGTTCCTGTTTTGCTCCTCCAAGGATGCTTGGGATAAATATTTTAGGGATAGTAATTTCGATGGGCTTTTGATTCCCTTGCTTCAAAGTTCTTCCTTCCTATGATGGTCAATAGATGCGACATTCATGTGAGCCATGGTGTTTTCTGCAGTGTCATGAGTGGGCGTGTCATTAAACTTTTCAGAAATAGCTTTCCATAGAATATTAATTTTATTAACACATCATCTTGCTGTTGCCCGAGTTGAGTCCCAAGGCTAGATAGTCTTCTCTCTTGACGAGAGTCAAAGTCATTTAGAGTTCTCTCAAGCTTCGTTTGGTAACTAGAGGAATAGGTGGAGAACGAGCCCTTTTGTGGACTTGTGAAGGTTTGAGCTCGTACCCAATCAAAGTTTGGCTTATCCTTCCAAGCATTAGTGGCTCCTTTGAAGCTTCTTGGTCCTTGTTTTCTAGTGAACTGCTTACCTCCCACTTCGTTGTTATGCGAGGATGCGTAATTAACAAAAGCTTGCTCGAGATTTTCCATACAATATTGAGTATCGTGTGGACCACTGTAGATCTCACATGAAGAAGTGGCTTTGTTCACTTGAACAGATTGCTTATAAGCAAGATGAGCTTCCATCAAGCATTAGACTTGATTTTTGAGCTCGACGAATGACGGTCGGATGTACTCGGGACATCTTAAGGCAAATAGATTGCCTTGACCGGTTTAGCGAAGTCCCTTGGGTCATTCCAACTCTCGTTGTCGTAGAGGGCTAGGTCCTCTAATTGTCCCCAGGATTCTTCGGCATTTCTGTCACAAAGCTTACCACCGGCTGATTGATTGATGGTTCGTCTTGTGACAGGATTGACCTGGCCATAAAAGACTTGGACTTAAAGCCAAAGGTTGATGTCATTGCGGAGTTTTGCGGTCCTTCCCGGTGGAAAGAATTGAACAAGGAAACGAGTAGTAAGATCCTCCCATATGGAGATGGATCCTGCTGGAAGACGTTCAAGCCAGTTGCTAGCTTGATCGCGAACAGAAAATTGAAATAAACGCAGACGCATCCTTTCCCTATTTACAACATCAAGGTCAAGTGAGTCCACTAGTTTTAGAAAATCCTTAAGATTTTGGTTTGGATCCTTGGACCGAAGTTCATGGAAAGAGCATCCCTTTTGCACCAACCGGATGGTGTCGGATCGCAATGGTGTTTTGATAGCCCTTATGGCTAGGTTTGTAGTAATATCCAAGAGTGCGAATAAGATTTTCCTTTTTCATGGAGGTCAACGAAAATGAGTTACAAACAAATAACACGAAGAAAAGATAGGCTACAAGAAAGCTAATATACTGAAAATAAAATTCTCACTTAATAGGAATCAAGCGAGTAGACCTAAGTTAAACAATGATCAAAACCTAACTATTTTCTACACAACAGTGCCAAAAACTTGACGCAATTATGGTTAGACTTCAACAAGAAGTTTTACAACTCTCTAGACAGAGCACCTAACCGTTGTAGTGTAGTAAGGTAAGACTCGGGGGTTGTTATCGTTCTCTAGGGGAATATGTTAGGACGGCTCGAACTGAATATAACAGACGTCTAAGGGGTTAAGAGAAGATTCTTTTTATATTTTTATGTTTTTATGAAAGCGGGTAAATATCATGGTTTAAGAGGTTGGTTGGTTTTAGCTAATTAAACTAATTATAAATCTAAACTACTTTGGTGATAACTATATGGTACACGAACGTAAACTAAAATTGCTTTTGCCATTAATGATGGTACTGGTGAAAGGATCTTGAACTCCTAAGCTTGATGTAAGGTTTAGTATCCTTGGATAAATCCAAAGGCACTAAGACTGAAACTTTGAGTGTATGATATAAACTATGCGGAATCTAGTTTATACCACTAAGAAGAATAAAGAAAAAGTATGTTTGAGACACAAAAATACAACTAAAACAATAAGCTTCAATATATTAATACGAACACTCTTTGACAGTGTTAGGGTTTATAACCTTGAAGCTATAAATACTATGAAAGACTAATATGATGTAATGTGATGATCCTAAAACCATAACCTAGGATCTTCTTTTATACACCAAGGAGTCCTTTATAAGATAACTAAAAATCTTCTAAACTTTTACAAGATATTAACATATCTTCTAACTATATAAGATATACATAGAATAAGTCCATACATATCACAAAACACGTTTAACTCTTCATCAGTCCTAATCTTCATGCAACAGTGTTAACTTCTCTTCAGCAGTATTAAGTTAGTACTGGCAGTACTAACTTTTACTCTAGAAGTACTAACCAGTTAGTACTGGTAGTTATAATCTGAGTAGTACAAACTATTTAAGCTTGGCAGTACTAAGTTGAACCAGCAGTATAAACTTTGTAGAAGTCCTTAATTCCCAACAATCCTCCCCTAAACTTGTGATTTACCTCCAAATCATCAAGTTTCTTGAATTAAACCTTTCTGAGAGGATTCTTCCAAACACTCTTCTACTTTTCAATCTATGATCTAGTAAATCTGAGAAGCTCAAATGCCATTTCACTTTCATTGTCAACCTCTAGATTCCTGCATTCTTGAAAGCATCTCTTGAGTAAGAGGATATGTCTTCTCTACCAGCATGTGAATAGCAATGCCAGTATCCATCAGTAATACATGAATCAAATAATCTCCAGCTGATCAATGTGTAATCCTATTGAGATTTTCAGACTTCATCATCTTTACTTGGTTCAAATATAGTAATGAGATCTCCCCAAAGTAATCTGTCATATCCTTCTAGGCTTGCAGTCTCAAACCTTTCTTTAACCAGCCTATATAAATCTAACACATCCTGCCTATCAAAATCATCAAGCATCTCTATAAATATTTTGTAATATTTATTACTTCCATTAGCTCTGATGATCTCATAATACATCTTGTCTTCTGATAGAACATGTGTCTTCCAATCAACTATTGGATACTTTGTAACTAATGATTCAACACTTACAGCTACATCATCTCCTGGAATTATATCCAAATGAGCTCTAAGCTCTTCTTTCTCAACATCATCCTCCATCTTTTGTCTTTTAGAACTCTCTTCACTTTGGTTTTCACTTGCTCTTTTCTTAGCAAGTGTTTTCTTTCTACTGCCTCCAGCCTTCTTTTCACTACCTTTTTCCTTATCATCTGATGCCATAGGTACAAAAGAGTTTACCTGTTTGTATGTTTTTTCAAAGAGCTTCAGAATCTATTCATAACTCTTTCCTTTCAGCTGATTGTGTTTATATCCACCCATATTCTTCAGGTATGTACACATTTTATTCCTCATCTGAGTTTTGGTGGGTGGTTTACTCCTTTGCTCTGCTGATCTCTGTGCTGCAAAGAACCTTTTTCTTTCTGCTATCATCTCCACTAACAGTCTTGATTTTTTTTCAATAGAGTATAGTTCTTGTTCCTCAGCTTGGACTCTTGTAGCTAATTGCTCATCAGCTTTAAGCATGGCTTGAATGTTATCCATTTCATCATAGATAGCTGCTCTGCTAGCTTCTTCTTATGCAGCTCTTTCTTTTTGCAGTCTTTCAAATTCAGCTTGTTCTTCAGCATGAAGTCTAAGAGCCAATTCTTCATCACTCTGAATCTAGTCCTTTTTCTTTAATGGCTTCTCTAGTTCAGTCATTATGGCTTTTCCCTTGTCTTTTGCTGAAATCTTTGAAACTGGTGGTGAAATAACCTTTTCTTCTTGCAACTTCTTCAGGATCTTGAAAAGAGATACCTCTTGCTTTTGGCTTTGGTGACTATTTCTTTCCACTCTTCAAGAGATCCACAAGTGCTTCAGCAAGTGTTACATCCATATCTGGTTCAGCAGTACTAACTTCTTCAGGATTTGCTCTAGCAGTACTAACTCCTTCACTAGCAGTTATAACTGGTTCAGCAGTAGTAATTGAAATACTTGGTCCTGTAAATCTTTCTGGGTAGTCATATACACCAGTCTCATGCATAAGATCTTCATCACTCCTCCCTTGAGTCTGTGCACTAGAGTGATTCCCTCATCTTCATCAATCTGAGCAATCTTCCTCCCCTGTTTGAAAGGATCCTCCAAGTCATCTTCATCATCTAAAATAACAAATCTGACCTTTCTTCTAGCTTTGATTGACTTTACTTTGGGCTCCAACTTCTTCACCTTCATGATGAGCTTAGTGTAAGCAGCACCATATGTCTGTTTTGTCTGCTTTAAGTCAGATTCCAAACTTTCCACTTTCTTAGATAATGAGGTACAAAGAACCGTCAATTCATTCAGTGTCAAACTGCCCTCATCACTTTCAAGTGAGTGAACCCTTGGGAGAGGTGAATCATGAGGCATTAGAGCAGCCTCTTCAGCAACATGGGTTATTGGCATAGATGGTGATCAAGCTGGTGGTTGTGAGGTGGATAGAGCACTAGTGGGTGTGTGATGGGACTCAACTGGGATTGTTGATCCTTCACCCTGTAAAGTCTGACCCTGAACAAGCATTGTTTGAAACAATGGAGTGTCCACCCCAGTATATCCATTGGAAGCTCTTTTCATATTGCTAAACAGTTTTTTAGTAAGGGTAGGAGCAATATAAATTCTTTTATGGGATAAAAGCAATCTCTTGTGCTTGTTCAAAAATATTTGTATAAATCTTGGACACATCAAAAACTTTGTCTTATTGTCCAAGTTTTTCACCGTGGCCTCAAAAATCAATTTGGAAAAATTAAAGGTTCTGTTGTGGCCAAGCAAATTATAGCAGTTGCTATATTGCTACTAAACTGTTCCTAAGCAGTTTTCTTAGAACTTAAGAAGTGAAGGATGGTATGAATTAAAAATTTCCACTGAGGGGAAAAGTGTCCCTTTTGAAAAGTTAAGCTGTCAGAGTTGGACACATACCCCATAAGAGCAAGTTGCGCAAAAAATTTTGTAGTAGATAAAATACTAATACCATCAAAATCTTCTAACTTGAGATGTCTTCTAATAGAGGCCTCAGAAACAACCTTGACTTTCCCATCAATAGTAGCAGTTATTTCCATCTCTTCATTCTCAGGTGTGCTTGCAGAAGCAGTTTGCCAAAATTGTTCTATGAGAGAGACATAAATAGTTGGACTTTCAGTGAGGGCATACTTAATGTGACTTGTAGAGAGAAAATCAATTATTTGATGAAATCCTTTTTCACTTCCTTCTGACTTTTGTAAGTAGGCAACCATGTTGTGCTTATCGCAGAAAGCCAAATTCGCCATTTGATGAAGAGAAGTTTGATTAGGGTTCTGGGATTTTTTTTAGTTTATAAAAGTGTGTGAGCTTGGCAAAGTTAATTGAGATTATGTAGAGAGCACTTAGGGCTTTGATTTGACCGACTTAATAAAATTGAATCTTTTTCTCGAAGAAAACTTATATGAGAAAGAAAAATCAAGAAATATTCAAATTATAGACCCCTATAGGCGAAGTTGTTGGCGGAAATATCTCAACGGCTATTAATTAATTAAGAAAATTCTGTTATGCCCTAAACAGTATTAACGGTAACACAGCAGTACTAATATTAGCCTATTAGTACTAAATAATGCCCAGCAGTACTAAGTTGTTAGACTAACAGTACTAAATAATGCCCAGCAGTACTAAGTAATGCGTAGCAGTATTAACTGTTGAGACACCAGGGTTAACCTCAATTATGTTCCAAAAAGTATTTCCATCACCAATCTTGATTCTCACAAGCTCTCTTTCTTTTTTTTCTTTTTTTTGTTCTTACTTTATCTCTTAATTCTTTTTGCTCATAAAATGACTCTTTTCTGTTTATATTCACACATCTCTCTTCTGTTTTTCAACTCACAACATCTCTCTTTTCTTTTTGCTCACCAAATCTGACAATTTTGTATAAAGTTCCATCAATT
>BQNB010054718.1:0-39425 GCA_026074375.1 Tanacetum coccineum | reverse complement strand
TGAAGCCACTCAGTGGGGCTATCTTGCCAGTGGCATTAACCAACGAGGACATCCGCAACTCTGAATCATACAAAGAGTATTATGCTAGGGCTTCAGGAACAATTCCTCCTAAGACAAAAGGAAGCAAGAAGAAAGCTAATACAGACATAATCACTCAACAGAAGCCTCCCACTGCCCCAACAGAAAAGAAGTCTGGAAAAGGAAAACTGAAGACTACAGCATTGAAGACCATCTCTGAGGCTGACTTGACAGAGGCTGAGCAACTCAAAATAATCACAAAAAGAAGCCGTCAAGAAACTCACAGCTCTCATGCCAGTGGTTCTGGTGCAGATGAAGGAACTGGTGTTACACCAGGGGTTCCCGATGCACCTGATTATGACTCAGAGGATGATATCTCTTGGAAATCAAGTGACGATGATCAAGATGATGAGCAAGCTCAAGATGATGAAGATGCAGATAAAAATGACGTTAATGAGACTACTCAGGATGATGAAGATGATGATGACCATGACGATGATGAGAAAGTTCAAGATGATGATGAACATGACGTTGATGAGACAGTTCAAGAAGATGATGATGAAGAGCAGACTGAATCAGATGATGATGGTGATGATTTTGTCCATCCAAAGCTCACAACTCATGATGATGATATAATACATGAAGAGGATACTGATGAAGATGATTCTCGTATTTCATCATCAGATGACGAAGATAGTGACAATGAAGTTGAAGGAACGAATGTTGAAGGAGCAAAGTCGGATGAAGAGGCTACATATGAAGAGGATCAAGGAAATGAGGCAGTCGAAGATACCAATACCGATCTTGATGGAAGAGATGATGTAATGACAGATGTTATATTACCCCAGGTTCAAGCAACCCAGGAAATTGAAGACACTCATGTGACCCTAACTCCGGTTAATCCTGATGGTCAACAACAGAGCTCGTCTGTATCATCTGGATTCGTCTCCAACATGCTGAATCCAAACCAAGATACTGGTGTTGATGATATTTTTGGACAACATACTGAAGCCACTGGTTCGTGGCTTAGTATATACTTATATAGCAACCCTAATACAGATCCTAACCGAATGCCCTTGACCAAGGCAAAAGGTCAAATTCTACAAAAGGATAAAATACACAAGATAGAATCAATGATAAAAAGGATACCGAAGAGATATCCCGGTCGTATGTCCAACGAGGCTGCGATCTTGAGGTAATCCTGGTTTGATGAGAAATTGAATGATGGAGAAAATTTAGATAAGATGGAAACACTGAAAATTAAAACATACAACTAAAATTATTAAATAAAACCTAATTTAATCTACGTGAAAACAATGATATGAAAATGGGGATCTTAAAAACTACTGAAAACAAGAATTAGTTAAAGGTGGAAATCCTAAATTAAATCTATACAAAAAAGGGGGAACAAAAATATTATCGGGAAACCCTAATACAAAAATTAAGAAAATTTAAATGCTAAATTAAATTAAAAATTAAAATTAAATCAAATTAACTTAATTTGAAAATAAAAAAACAGAACTAAAAACGAGGTCGTTTGAATGTAAAACGAAAAGAAAAGTAAAACGCACCCTGTAAAACGGGTCTAAGACTGAAATTTAAAGAAAAATTAAGCCTATCACAAAATTTTATATTTTTCTCTACATACTAAATGACAAAATAGAAATTTTATAAAAAAGAAAAATATTTTATTAATTTTTGGACTTTTTATGAATTTTTAAAGAGTTATTAACTAATTAAAATAAGAAAATAGAAAAAGACAAAAAATAAAGTTATAAAAATCTGAAAAAAAAATTAAATAAAGAAAAAGTTAAAATGTCTAAAAATATAAAATTGCCCAAAATGTTATTAATTTAATAAAAAAAGTAATTAAACTTAATTAATTTAAAAACCTAATTTATATTAATTAAATTAAATAAACTAACAAAAGTTAACTGCTGTTAAAACAAAAGGACTAACAGGGAAGGGACATAAGGACTAACGGGGCAATAGGGTAGTTAACCACAGGGACTAACAATACTAACTATAAAATAGAAAATTACACAATTGGTCCCTGCACACCAACCCGATTACAAAAAGGGTCCAAAGTGCTTATTTTCAAAAACTTATAAAACCAAAGTTGTTCATGGACTTATGGGGAACAATTTTCTTAATAAGCACACTAGCTGAAATGAACTTAATAAGCCAGAAATGAGAGCTTTTGGGGCTGCAGAAGCTTATTAAGCTTATGAGCTTATTTTTCTTGGCTTTTGGGATTTTAAGGCTACAAAATAAGCTAAAATCTATGGGAATAAGAGACTTACACTAAGGGAGTCCTAGATAAGCTATGGCAACCTAAATAAGCCCTAAAATAAGCTGGAAATTACTTAAGCTATATTAACAGATTATTATAAAAACAGAAAAAGGGGAACTTTAAGCCTAATTTAAGCTACTTAAATATAAGAATTAAGCTGTAAAAACTTGGGAGCTAAAAGGGCTACCTATGGGCTTATTAAAACAGCAAAAAGATCTAGTGGTAGTTAAGCTAAATTGCAAGAAATAAAGGGTTGAAAATTGGTTCTAGCACCAGGGGAAATCCAACAGTGAGCTTAAGGGTACTTTTGGGCTTATGAAAATAAGCTCTTAAGAGCTTTTTAGTAGCCAAATTCCAAATCAAACAATTTACATAGGACATAGTGATAAGCTTGATTCCAATTTTTGAGCCCCATTAGGGTTAAAGAAAAAGTTGCTGATTTTGTGGCTTAAATTAAGGGTTTTTACAAAGAAATGGAGACAGATTTAGTACTTTGAACCTTAGGCTGGTCATTTATATAATAACAGAACAAATGGCTCATGAAAGGGCAAGTTTTATGACTAAATAAGCACACTGATAAATACATAAAATATACGACTAATGGTGTGCTTAAGCTGTCTACACAGCTTAAGTGGTTTAGCTCACTTTGTGGCTTATAAAATTTTGACAGAAAGTAAAGGAACCTTAAAAACTTATTTTTACACTAAAAATTATAGTTAAAATGGACCTAATGAGCCCACACACTCAGCCAAGATTGGCTGAGTTACTTGACCCCACAACCATACTCCCTTATGACCCTTTTAGAGGATAGTTGTCCAAACACCCCCTTTATTTATAAAAAGTGGTTTTTTTTTTATCTTTTTTTTAGTGAAGATAGGCTTAAAGACTTGATTACAAGCACACTTTTAATTAACAACTTACAACAATTTTAAACAGTTTTAAACAGATAACATCA
Source organism: Tanacetum coccineum (assembly GCA_026074375.1). Taxonomy (NCBI): domain Eukaryota; kingdom Viridiplantae; phylum Streptophyta; class Magnoliopsida; order Asterales; family Asteraceae; genus Tanacetum; species Tanacetum coccineum. Next base: position 36,159 of record BQNB010054718.1, on the reverse strand, counting down.
AACTTTTAAATTTCGACACTGGTAATAATCACAAGCACTCTTTAACTTTTATTAAAACTGAAAATATTACAACATAAAACTTTAAATAAAGCTGAATTACATAAATGCAATGGAAAGACTTAATTTTAAAAACATTAAAACTAAAAAACAGTAAAATGTGGTGTGTGGTTTTCGGCTGCTTTTCTTTTCTTTTATAGAAGCTCAAAGGACTTGGTTAGTGCTTGTTGGGTGTGTAGAAGGTCAGCATACTCAATCCTAGCCCTCCATTCCTTTTTGTACACCATCTCACCATTAAAGGGGTCTCGGGTTGAGTGGGATTGCCAAGTGGGCATGGATTATAAGGTTGGGGTGAGTGGGTATAGGGTTAGGGTGAGCTGGGAAGTGTACTAGGGGTAGTGGTATGGCCTAGAAACCATGGGAGAGGGAGGGAAATGGTTTGGCGGGAAGGGGTAATAGTACCCAAGTGGTTGCAGGTTTAAATGGTAAGTTTGGAAAAGATGCAACTTTTACCCCCCAACTTACCACCTCTTTTCATTTCCTTTTTAACCTTTTTTCAGTTATAATGAAGTTTCCAAATGGACTCAAATGGTCCCTCTGTTTTTATAACTAAAAGAAATAAAAAGATTTGGCAAATTGCAAATGAGGCGGATTTGACAGAGGCTGAGCAACTCAAAATAATCACAAAAAGAAGCCGTCAAGAAACTCACAGCTCTCATGCCAGTGGTTCTGGTGCAGATGAAGGAACTGGTGTTACACCAGGGGTTCCCGATGCACCTGATTATGACTCAGAGGATGATATCTCTTGGAAATCAAGTGACGATGATCAAGATGATGAGCAAGCTCAAGATGATGAAGATGCAGATAAAAATGACGTTAATGAGACTACTCAGGATGATGAAGATGATGATGACCATGACGATGATGAGAAAGTTCAAGATGATGATGATGAAGAACAGACTGAATCAGAAGATGATGGTGATGATTTTGTCCATCCAAAGCTCACAACTCATGATGATGACATAATACATGAAGAGGAAACTGATGAAGATGATTCTTTCGATCCTACAATTCACACACCCTCTCGTATTTCATCATCAGATGACGAAGATAGTGACAATGAAGTTGAAGGAGCGAATGTTGAAGGAGCAAAGTCGGATGAAGATGCTACATATGAAGAGGATCAAGGAAATGAGGCAGTCGAAGATACCAATACCGATCTTGATGGAAGAGATGATGTAATGACAGATGTTATATTACCCCAGGTTCAAGCAACCCAGGAAATTGAAGACACTCATGTGACCCTAACTCCGGTTAATCCTGATGGTCAACAACAGAGCTCGTCTGTATCATCTGGCTTCGTCTCCAACATGCTGAATCCAAACCAAGATACCGGTGTTGATGATATTTTTGGACAACATACTGAAGCCACCTCTCTAATTGATACTCCTGTAACAGCCATCATGGAGCCATCCTTCACTGCACAAACCAATCGCCCTCCAACACCGTATCCTCTCGTCATTCAAACTCAACAACCACCAATTCTGACACCGGCTACTACTACAAGCTCCTCGCTACAAAATCTTCCTAACTTTGCTTCGTTGTTTGGCTTTGATTACAGACTGAAAGCGTTAGAAGACAACTTCTCGGAACTCAGACAAACAAATCAATATGCTGAAGCGCTCTCCTCCATTCCTGGCACCGTTGATCAATATCTAGCGAATAAAATGCAGGAAGCAGTGGACGTTGCAGTCCAATTGAAGTATGACAGAATTCGAGAAGAGTCTACTACTGCAAATCAACAATTCCTTGATTCAATCGATGAAGGAATGAAGAAAATTATCAAGGAACAAGTCAAAAAGGAAGTCTCCAAAATTACTCCAAAAATCGAGAAGTTAGTAACCGATCAACTCGAGTCTGAGGTTCTGGTGCGATCATCAAAGGAAGCCAACACATCTCATGCTGTAGCTGCAAATCTTTCAGAACTAGAGCTGAAAAAGATCTTAATTGACAAGATGGAAGCTAACAACTCTATCAACAGGTCAGACATTCAAAGACAGCTCTACAAGGCATTAGTTGATGCGTATGAAGCCGACAAAATCTTGTTAGATACATATGGCGATACGGTCACAATAAAAAGACCTCGAGAGGGGCAGATGATGATCCAAGAACCTCCGCTGGAACAGACCGGGGCCAAAAGAAGAAGCTCAGGAAAAAGAACCCGTTTTACCAGTGCTCCAGTGAAACGACAACCGACGACTTAGGAAAGACATACTACTTACAGGTTTCTAAGACTCACAAGCAATCTGCTAGCCATCTGCCTCGGTAGAGAAAACTATTCAAACTAAGGAGTTCTTTGAAGCACCTGCACCAGGAGTTTGAAACAGGTGTCCATGATGAACAAGCAGAAGAAGAGGTCCAACATCTTCCTGACTGGTTTCAACAACCTACACGACTACCTTCTCCTGATCATGCATGGAATAAGTCTGTTCCTGCCGTTCATGAATCTGTCCAACCTTGGCTAAGCAATCTGGCACAAAGACAAGACCCTCGAGAGTCATTCGATGAACTAACCGACACTACATTTGACTTCTCCGCTTTTGTGATGAACCGGCTAAATGTTCAAACACTAACACCTGAATTGCTAGCAGGTCCAACATTTGAGCTGATGAAAGGCACATGCAAGAGTTTGACTGAACTTGAATATTTTTGTGAAGAAGTCTACAAAGCCACAACCGAAAAATTGGACTGGATCAACCCTGAAGGACGCCAATATCCTCATGATCTGCGACAGCCACTACCGTTAGTTCCAAATTCTCAAGGTCGTGGGGGTCTTTTTTGTTTCTTTTTTTATTTTTTTATTTTATTTTTTTTTTTTTTATTTTTTTGTTTATTTTTCAGGTCGTCATGTTATACCGTTTCATCACTTCATCAATAACGACCTTGAGTACCTACGTGGTGGTGAGTCAAGCCGCAAGTACTCTACTTCAGTTACGAAGACTACGGCTGCAGATTACGGGCATATCAAATGGATAGAAGACTTAGTGCCCAACTCAATGTGGAGTCAAATGATAGTCAAATACGACAAATTCGCCCTCTGGGGAATCTCACATTGGGGCAAAAAGCGAAGACAGTTCTATGCATTTGCGACCTCAAGAAAAGGGGCGAATCACGGTCGTGATCTACTCAAAAGACGGATTATTGCTGTCACTAAGGTGGAAATAGTCGAATGGCAAAACTACAAGCATCTTGACTGGATTACTGTACGAAGGGATGACGACGTTCTTTACAAGTTCAAAGAAGGCGACTTCCACAGACTAAGGATCCAAGACATTGAAGATATGCTGCTTCTTCTCGTGCAAGGAAAAGTGACAAATCTCAACGTTGAAGAACGTATTGCATTTAATGTCTCCTTAAGAATGTTCACAAGAAGCGTTGTCATCCAAAGGCGTGTGGAAGATCTTCAATTGGGTGTTGAAAGCTATCAAAAGAAACTCAACCTCACAAAGCCTGACACGTACAGATCCAATCTGAGAAGACGAGACGCTTATACACCATACTCCGATCCAAGAGGATTCATCTACGAGAACAAAGACAAGAAGAACAGATTGATGCGCATTGACGAACTACACAAGTTCAGCGATGGTACTCTCGATGATGTTCGGACTGCTCTAAATGATCGCCTCAAGGGAATTAGAATGGAGTATCTGCCACAGACTTTTTGGAGCCAACGTGACAAAGCAAATGCAAGAGCTATGATTCAGGCGATTGACAAAAGGCTAAAGACAAGGAGGATAATGAGGAGTTTGGAGAGATTTGTAGGTGGAAGACCATACGGGGGTGACCTACGGCTACTACAAAGGACCATATGATTTATCATATGTTGTTCTCATCTTAAAAAGGTCAATCCTCGTAAATACATTTATCTTGTGAATATGTTCATTACTAGTGTAGATTTTTTGGTGAAAAATAAGATGTGCTCGAGTACAAATTTTTCAAGAATTTCTTAGTAAATTCAAAATTTTCAAATAATTGTACTCGGCATCATCTTATAATCCCTCAAAAGTTGAGGGGGAGCAATAATATGTTCCAATCTGCTAGCATATCTCATTTGGTCCCCGAATGGTTAATCAATTGATATCCAAAATATCAAGGGATTAACATTTTGGATAAGGGGAGAAAATGTGATTAACCTGGACTTAATGTATATTGACAGAAGTGATCAAATAAAATGGACTCAATGCACTCCACACCTAGCATGTACTACGATTACGATGCACATGTTAAGGGGAGCTTTTAGTGATGATGAAAAATCTCAAAGTATAAATCTTTTTGATATTTATTCAAAAACTTGATTTGAACAATTTTCAAATGTTTTTGGAAGATCGTGATGATAATACCCAAAAAGACCGACCCTGTTCTTAAATTTATGAAGTTATAAGGCCGGTTAGGCTTAGGTATTCAAATCCCATGATCCAGCCAGAACCGGAGGGATCTACCCAGGGATATCCACTAGTTAGTGTAGAAGTCCTTAGGTATGATTAAAAAGGAGAAAAAGTGAGAATAGGGAATAATGCCGACTGAGATGGAGCTAACACTGGAACAAACCCAACAAGGTGTTAGTTATGAAGTCTCGGTAAGCATTGAAGGGGTTGAAGAATGAAAAAGAAATGTAAGGATAAAGGGTGAAAATAAAGAAGCCCTCCATACACTTAGGCAGAAACCGGGTCAATACATATGCTGTCAGAAACACTCAGGTGTTGTCTGACATTGAAGACAGTCATGGACCCAGTGACGCTATGCACAAACCCCTCCCAGCTACTCAAAGTCAGAAAGACTTTGTTTCAAAACTCACGGAGATACACTCATTTCTATTGACTCTCTCACTCCGAGTTAGTTGATATTGAAAAGGTGGCACTCAGCTCCAGCCTCCGATCACTAAAATCAAAGTGCACTATTGAGTCTAGAGCCAAAAGAGATCATCCATAAATCTCATTAGGACACTTGTCAAATTCTACTTGCTAAGTCACACAATGTGAATTACAAGATACATTTTAAGAGTCCTTCGCATTATCCTTGTGATTTTGCCAGAACATCAGAGTGAATTCATTCACAATGAAGATGGAAATCCTGCTTGAGCCAACATCAAACAAGCTCATGGTAGGTAACTTGTGCGATTCTTTATGAATCAAACTTGTGACAACTGGAAAGAAACGATGGTGCGATTCTATAAGAATCAAACTTGTTCCAGGAAATGGATCAACGGTTGTTAATGAATTTTTTGAAATGATAAACACTCTCGGTGTGTCACAAAAACAATTTTGTAAGTGATACACCGATTGATTTTCAAATCAATTTTCTATATCAATCGGTGAGATAGTAACTCACTGGTTCACTCTTATCGTGCTGTCTGCTTTGAGACGTTCCGATAATGAGAACATGCTGAGTACGATGAATCTAATACTTATGTGTTAGAAAGATTATAACACCCTGTGTTTTCAAGTCATTGACGACATCAATAAATCCACAATGTACCTTTTTGAATTGTACGTGTTTGCTTGAAATTGTAAACGTTAGGATAAATCGCGTACGCCAACTATTATTGTTTAATGTAAACGGGCATTAAATCATCAAACGTTTACATCAATCATGTGTTATATAATTATTTTGATAATAATTATGGTCGTTGTTCATATATTTTATTGGTTACGTAACTTAAATACGTTTCGCGATAAATGTACGTTTAAGCATAACCGGAAGCACGTTAATTTATTAACGCTTCAACAAATACCCTCGATTATACCCAATACCTAAAGCTTTATTAAACTTTACATAAGTAAATGTTACTTACACTTTGTACACTAGAAAATATAACAATATACAAATGCATGCAAGTTGGCACATTTTATTTACAAATTTTAACTTGTAACTTTCACATATTCTTCTAAGTAATGTGTTGTATAACAAAAGCCTTCTAGAAGGCCTCCCCCCTCATTTCACACGGCACAACACCAAAGAGATAAGAAAATGAGTCATTTTACTAGCAACTTGGTCAAGAGTACTTCACTCTAAAGACAAAGGATAGAAGCATAGTATGCTAAAGGGTTTAAGTTTTGAATTGGATGACCTCCCTTAGAGGGAAGATTGTTGAAACACTAAAAGTGTCGGTTCACTTCCAAGTTGTAAACAAAGGTCTTAGGCTCGTATTAGTATATAAATGATTAGATTAGGAATCTAAGTCCCCGACCCCCCAAGGCCCATGGGAAGGCCCAACTAATCCATTGCCGGCCCCTATAGATAAGGTATTAGTCCCTCCAGAAGTCCGCTAATCTTGGAGAGGGTTGGTTGTTCGCAATTTCATTACATTTCATTTATACCTTCATCTGTGTTATTTTCCATCCAATTTTTCTCTCTAGACAACATACAACCCACATCTCTCCATCCAATTTCTCTCTAACATCACAACCCACATCTCACTCTTGTTCTTGGTTTGATCTTAAGATTACTAGTATTCTACAACAGCACTTCTAGTTGCTGTGTTAGATAGAAAAATTGCTAAAGTCAAAAAAGCAGTAGTGGTTTATTGGCTTGTCCAATGGTCAAATGGTAATGCTGATAAAGCTTAAGTACCCGGAATTCAATGCTGATTCTTGTGGACAAGAATGATTTCAAGGAGAGTGGAATGATATGAACTGGGTTAAAGAAGAAAGTTAAACAAAGTCAAATTTCAATTAGCTTCTCATTTGGGCGGGAAAGACTGTTATGATCATTTACTTTCATTTTAGTTCTATAAATACCAATTACTAGTAACCATTTCATTTCATGCAATTCATTACAACTCTCTTGTAACAAACTTCCTTTCAATTCATGATTCAATAACAAATCACTTTTAATCACCAAAGCTCTTTTCTTGTTTCTTGAGTTTTGCAAGAGACGAATAAAAAAAACCAAAAGGTTAGTGCAAAGTACATTGATTTTGAATTATAGAGTCAACACATGTTGTGGATCATAGACAATAAGTAGTCTACGTGTAGTTAATATGTCAGCAACACAAACCCTAACATCACAAATTGACATGATAAACATCTTCTTGTGTTAGCTTTTCTTTGAGGCGTTTCATCGAACACTTTACAAATTCATCAAGCCCATGGTAACCCGAATCAAACAGAATAAATGTATAGTTTTGATGATCACGGATGCTGTTTGATTCATGATCATCATTCACGAAGTAAAAAATAATCAAAACTTACGATCTGATTGCAATCACTATCCCATGAATAATTTATGCGGTTATGATCTGTGAGGGGTTTTTTGAATAGGTGATGTAAATTAGGAAATGCGTCTATCAATTGTGTGAATCGTTTCCGGAATTGTAGAGAGATTTGTTAGGGTTTAAGATGTTGATATGTTGATTGTGTGTATCTGGTTTGATAAGGGTCAAAGGTTGTGTAGTTGTTTAGGAAAGGTAGTGTCTCTTGGAGGAAGATTTTATATCACAAGTTGTGTGTTAGCACCCCAGATATAGTCTTGTTTGTGGGCCTGGTGACCAGAGTTCGATTCTTGGCACCTACGTTTTTAATTAACACCGCCTGAAATGCTGATGTGGACATGTGATTGGGACAGATGCTGATGTGGACATGTGACATGAACTTATGAGGTGGACATATGGCATCATGTCCTAGTGTCATGATTGTCTCATATATGTATAAAGATGTTAGTGACTATTTTCACATGTGTAATATTTGTGGAATAAGTTTAAATAACGCCACTTTAAATTAGCACATACGTATAGGCGAACCACATTAGACGCTAATTTCTATCAGACTTTAAACAAATTAACTATAGCAAGTTGAAGATCATGCCAATATGAGAACGTGTACACAAAACTTAGGTGTCACAGTACTTCACTTTATAAGACAACTGTTAATACTGAGAAATTAGATAGTGTTTTGGCTTTAAATATTGTTCAACTAATAAACAAACTCATAGATAGTTAAGGTGAACAAGTTTAACCAAACGTGACAAATGTTTCTCATATGTATGACCTTAATTAGCAATTTTTTTTTTGAACGGCAAAGATGAAATATATATAAAAAAAAAGAGACTAGCAAGACGCTAGAAACTTAAAGTACAATAGAGTCAACAAAGAGAAATACATAACATCAAAAAATGGTAAAATCCCGAGACTTTAACTGCGAGAGAATCAAAAGGGATGAAAAAACTTTTGACACGAAAGCCGACGGATCAGCAAGACCTTTTTTAATAAGCAATAATAACGTACCATAGGGGCACTAGTTTGCACAAAACCAATCAATTAAAATAAGCATGTATAATCATCTAAAGACAATGTTTTTCTAGTTTTAGACATATGCTTTAGCTATCCAACACGTAAACTCAAATTATGTTATGTATTCTCAAATATATAGAAACGCCTAGATAAAGTAGAGCAAGTTTTGTGTTAATTTATAACCTAACTTTATAAAATATATACCATATGCATAGCTAGCTCCAGCCAGTGGCGGAACCAGGAAATTGTAGTGTGGGGGGGAAAAAAAATTCACGATAGCAACAAAATACGGCGAAAAAATAGGATAAAAGTGGGGATCGAAATGAAAAATCGAGTATTGTCACTTAGAAAATGAAGGATTTTAAGGTTTTAAAGTGTTAAATGTTAGACTTTAGTCTATGAGTGGGGGGCAATTTGATTTTGTGACGGGGTGCAAGGTCAATAAAATTAATTTTTTACACTAAAAACTGATAATTTTTGGCGAGCTATGGAGGGCACCGCCCCCCATACCTTCTAAATGGTTCCGCCCCTGGCTCCAGCCATACAAAATCATCTTATCAGCCATTATTTTTAAGCGCAAGTTTTATCTACTTGATCAGAATCAGTTATAATGATAGAGTACATCTTACTAACACATGTGAGCAGTGGCGGAGATAGGAAGGGGCCCGGGGGCACGTGCCTCTCTAGCGAAAAAAATTGTAGTGTAAATTGTCTAAAATATACTACTTTTTTTTTGTAATTTGCCCCCCAAGAACCAATTTGTAGTGTAGTTTCTAAAAATTATCGAAATGTGCCCCCTCAAGCAAAAATTTCTAGCTCCGCCTCTTTTTTTTTCTTGATTTCCTTTGAGTTATCTTCGGGCTACTTTGTCTTTTTTGAATTAAAAACCATATCACTTGACAACCGGTTCATACCCATTGTAGGCACCAGGAGGGCATCTTTCTTAGAGTGACGGAACAAATGAACTACAATATAGCAAATCAACACCATATGATAATTTTTTAAAACAACTTTATTAACAATCAAATCCGTATAGCACGCCAACAATCAATCACAAGAAACAACAAAGTTCATTACAACCGTGAGCTAGAAGTTCATAGATCGTGCTGATAACGTGTTGTAAAACAACGACCTAATAACACCACACATAAGAGATGTATACAAGAAGAAAGTAGAAAGAATCGAGACATGTGTATTTCATTGAGAAAAAGTGATCTATTACAAGTACATATAACCCTTTAATCATCACTATATTAAGTACAAACATTATTGAGTCATAATGATTAAACTGTTACAGAATGTGGATGGCCACAAAATAAATAAAATATTTATAACAATTAATTTATAAACATGATTAGATTTTTCGAAATCAATGAATCCCGAAGGTTGTGCCATGTATACATCCTCATGAACAAAACCATTTAAAAATGCACTTTCTACGTCCATTTGATATAATTTAAAATCTTTTGCGAAAGCATAAGCAAGAAGTATTCTAATAGATTCTAATCTAGCTACTGGAGCGTAGGATTCATCGTAATCTATTTCTTCTTGTTGATTGTATCATTTTGTAACTAACCTAGCCTTATTTCTAAACACAACGCCATTTTCATCAAGTTTATTTCTATACTCCCATATAGGTCCTATGATTGTTTGATTCTTAGGTAATGGTACTAACTCTCAAACTTGATTAGCGGTGAATTGATTTAACTCTACTTGCATGGCGACTACCCAACTTTCTTCCTTTATAGCTTCATCGACATTTTTAGGTAAATGTGTTGTATCAAACCCATGTATAAATGGAACCCCCGAAAGCCAACATCACCAATAAGCTGAAAATATAAACTGAGTTATAAGAAATCAAAAGATGATGCAAAAGTAAAATCCAAGGAAATTAAGTAGAAAAAAATGATTAAATCCATGTACTGACTTTCAAAGATATTACAAAGCACAAAACACAAAGCAATATAAGATATATGTGTACGAGGCTGAACGACACCCGTGCGTTAGTTTCTGGGAAAAATTTGATTGTTACACTCTTTTTATATTTCTTACCGTTTCAACTTCATATAAATTGTACTAAAGTTATGTAAGAGTTGTACAATTTAAGTGTTATGTCATAAGAGCTCATGCGTAAAATCTTTTTATTAATTATTTGAAACATAGCATAAGTTCATGTCTCGGTGGTTGTGTTTGGAAGACGGTTTGCATCGCATTGGAGTTTGGGTTTGTGTAAAATAGCGTGCACCGCGCTTGTTTTTTGGGAAAAATTAAAGAATACTAATAAAAGTTACAATAGTGTTGGCCTATTACTAAAATATCACATCCATGTTTAAAAGGCCGCCATAATTCATTCTCCAGATTACGGGTTTTACAATCAATACTGTATTCCTTTAAAATTAATTAAGTCAACTAAAGAAAAAACAAAAATAACATCATTGAGTCTATATATCATAAAATAAGCTTAAATAAAGAAAGAATTTTAGTAAAAGATGCTAAAGAGATGAATCAATATGGCTTCATCTCGTTCATCCCATTTCTGCGTTGTTTTCCTGAATGAAACCAATGGATACCCGTGCTTCGCTGCGGCACGTTTCATATATCGTGTTTTTCATAAGGGTATCAATCACCATTTGTACAAATGAATCAACATGAGTGCCTTCTGTTAACTACAATACTTTAGTTTAACATGTAAGTCTATATTGTATGTTACTAATCTTAGCAGTTAACACAATCACATCTAAGATCTTTGCTTTGACATTCAGAGCAAGTCAACACCACCAATATCTTAAACCAAATATACAAAAAAAAAACTTAAGACAATGTCATGAATACCTACTAATGATTATAAGGTTGCACATAACACAGTAGGCTATTAAACTCCCTAAATAAGCTAAGCCCAGCACGCTGAATATGCTAAAGAAGTGCAGCCTCCATCGTCGTTGTTGTTGCATCATCAGCTAAGCGCCATTTTTTTCGATAACACATGACCTGCTAATCACTAAATTAATTAGCCAGCGCTTTATCAAAGAGCTTTTTTTTATACGTCTTAACAAAATATCACAGACCCCTAAAAGTCACCTTTTTAGCATTGTAACTAACCTGAAATCGTTTCATACCGTTCACATTTCTCGACGACCTGTAAAATTTTTGGTTATATTATAAGAAAATGGATAACAAAGCACATTTCAGAGAAAGTTATTTATAAGAGCATGTAAAACTTGCCTTGTATAAACTGAAGTGCAGCCTTTGACACTAAAATCGCAATCCTCAAACTTTTCCTAATCAATGAAAGCAAGATCGGTGAGTCACCAAGGCAGTAAAATTAAATGTGGAACATGTATAAAATATTTAATGCTAAACTTAGCTAGAATAATAGAATTGGGTTAACTAAGGTCGCTTAAAACTCAACGGGTCACACTGGGTTTTAATTCCTTAAAAACCAACATCTTTTGACCTGTTATCTAGATTCGACCATTTGAGGCTTTTATCGAAAAAAGGATGCACATATAAGGTTCAAGATTATAATAAGGATCAACCTATAAAAATATAACAGTAACCACTTTTTCATGTCTGTATCACAGTGTATGCAACAAACATGTATTTCTTTAACTCGGTGACATCTATCAACGTTCATTCCTATTCTTCTAAACCTAAGTAGGCGTTGGCAGTTTATGATACTCGATGCATATGTTCTGTCCATTTTAACCTCCTTGAAGTATGTAACTTCTTTTACTCATATGCAGATCATGTCTTAGAATTTAAAATTTTAAACCAACTAACGATAATAAAAATATAGCTTTTAAATACATCCTATAATAAAAAGTTGTAAAAATGTTTCTTGCCTCCTGTTACGCGTCCAGAAAGTTTTTTTTCCTTTGAGAATCTTGATGAGATCTCGAACCTTCATCTCGAAAACGCAGTCCACTATGGCAGCTATATCTGATGCGATATTAATGCATATGTCTCTTGGTCTCTGGCAAACTGACATTACATGTAAATTAATGTCAATAATTAAGTAGTTAATATCAATTAACAATCACATGTCCAGCTTCAAAAGAACAATTTTAACTTCGACAAATGTCCAGCTTCAATTTAGTTTTATCCAGATTATTTAACGTATATGAGAAAATAAAGAATATGCTCACCTCTATAATAATGTGGCAACATAAAATGTTGATTATAGACCACAGTGAACATGCTCAATCTGTTTCTTCATCACCTAACAACTGAGGCTTAAAGTTCACGTTTAGTATCCATACCCGTACCCTTAGCAGCTTCCACACACTGCATTATGGGATCCGTCTTCTATTTTTTCTTCGTCTCTTTTTGTGTCCTTTAACCATCTTCCAACGGCCGTACTGCTCAATATTAACACCTAGGAAGCACGGAAACGCCGCTGGGAAGCCGTGTCGCGTTTCCGAAACGCCGGGAAACGGGGAAACGCCGGGAAACGCGAGGAAACGCCGAGGAAACGTCCCCGAGAAAAGTGGAAACGTTTCTTCATTTAGGGTACGCGGATCTTTATCTAGGAAACGTTTGGGGAAACGTTTCTAGCTCAAAAAGTCACGTTTCTTCAATAGATCTCAGAATTTTAATGGAGGTTGAAAGCTTAAGGAAGAAGGAAATAATGAAATAGAAAGTAAATGTACTGGTGGTCACGTGAGGGGAGAGAAACAAACCAACTTTTTTACAAACAGTTGGTCAAATTTTGACTTTCATTTACATTTTCAAATTAACCAACACTATTATTTTGCATTATTTTTGCTTCTTCACTTATACAGTAAATATCAATTTATGTATATCATGTACTAGTATTTTTGTTATGACTAACAAGGATTTTAAGGGTAAAAAAGCTACTTCTCTATTACTCTTTTGTATCATGTGTTATATTTTTTATAAAGACAATTTGTCATATACTTAAATTTTATAAAACACATAGACGTTTCCCCGCCGTACCCGTTTCTTACATTTTAGGATGTTTCCGTTTCCGGAACCGTCACGTCCCCGTACGTCCCGTGCAACTTAGATAACACCATTAGCACCACACTTACGGAATGTTATTTTTATAACGCAATTTAACTATACACTACGATCTACTTATAATACGCTCAAATTATATCCCAGTTTCGTTCATTTTATTTCGTTTTATCCAGATTTTTTACGTATATGAAAAATTAGATTATGTAAACCCTATTAACTAATGTGGCACAATAAAATGCTTGGATTATGGACCACGGTGAACATGCTCAATTGGCTAACATAAAAACACCATCAAAATAATCAAGAACTTTTATATGGACATAGAAGGGATGTTTATGGGAAAATAAGAAATATAAAAACCATGTGTTATTCATTAGAATTAATTTTAAATCCGTTGTCACACAACAATTTTTTAGCTATATAAAAACGTGTGCATATTACTTAGGACAAATATGTCTATTACGGTGTTCCAGCTTTAAGGCCCCCTAGCAGGTCTAACCACGGTAAATATTTAAATAACTAAAATTTCTAAGGTTTGGGATAAAATCCAATTATCTGGTTTATCTAAATTCAGTCGTCCTTAACCTTAAAAGTCATCAGCGGCCATGGCTCATACTTATTAGTTGTGAAAAGAGCATACTGCAGATGTCAAAAAAACAAACTTAAACCGAGTACAAAAAACATAGTATCAAATACGTCTACAGTTTGCAGTCAAACCAAAGTAAGAGGTTGTTTGGTTAAAGGTTATCCTTATAAGATTATAAGAGTGAAAGTCATGGTAGTAACATTAGAAAAAACCCATAACTCGAACTAAGGGCTGCACATTTCACACGACACACAAATGTACATATTTATACTTCTTGCTCCAAGGTAACCATTTATGCAAGTTGACTTGATAAAAAATGTGACTGCAACAAATAAATCTTTTTTAGAGAGTATGCCTTGAAGTGTGCAACTACATTTACGTGCTCATCTCTTTTGCCAAAGCTTTTTAACTACATGTGAAAACTATATTTCCTATTTTTACTAATGACTAAAACTTGTAAACATCCATAGAAAACAAATATCAGAAGCTAACCTATCATAAATCATAACAAATAAGTAGCTAGCCCAGATGATCATAGAACTCTTATAAAGTGGAAAGTAATCACCAATTTATAAACTGAGATAATGATTTAGAGAGAAGATAAGTAGCAGCCTAAGAAAACCGATTACATAGATAAATGTTTACCTGCAGAAACACTTACCTTCAAGCACCATCAACAAAGTAAGCTCTGCAAAAGATTATCCAAAAAACAAAATTAACAAAACCCCCAATTCTGACATGAACCCTAATCTCAAAATAAAAAAGAAATTGTAAACCAAAACCTACAAAAGTAAAGCAACCTGCAAAAAATTATCTAAAAAAACAAAATTAACAAAACCCCTAATTCTCACATTAACCCTAATTTCAAAATAAAAAAGAAATTAAAATCAAGGCTCATTACCCACGTTAAAATCTGTCTTCTAGGGATTTATAGATGTGAAATGGCCATTTAATAGGGATTGATTGATGGTTACGACCATTTAACTTCATAATCTTTGTGTTGTCAGTTGGTTTGCATCCCAAAAACTGCCGGAGGGATTTAATCTCGGAAGAATAATTAGTATTCATTGTGGTTTTAAATGTGGTTGTAACTAATGGGGTATTGAATTGGAGGGAATTGTAGAGGTCGCTGTTCATACACTGCTGAAAGAAATAATTATAAGCCCAGTTTAGCAATAACAAACCATGGATAATCAAATCATCAAAACGCAGGTTAGATAATCAAAACGCAAATTAGGCATAGAAAACTTGATTACAGCATCATTAATATAGCCACGTTGAATGTGGAGACTGTATTTTATATAAGATTGTATGTATTTTCAAATTCAGTTTGTACAACAATACATCGAAATCTGGAACATAAAATATGCTTTTGTTTGTAACTAACAGTGTTCAGTAAATTATCAATTATAACCGTAAGTCCTAAAAATACCACCAAGCACAAGACATGATAAGATGAAACAAATGGCATAAAATGAGCAAATACTACGTGGAAAACTAGACGGGGTGAATAGTTTTACCAATTAAAATTAAGTTTCAAAATATTTAAATCAAGTTAATGTGAAATCTTTCGATATTGAAGTATACACAAATGTATACTTGAGAATGAATGCAAGAATATAAACAATACATAATATGAAATGCAGACAGTAAAGTATGGAAAGATCAAACCGAGATAAGAGTATTTATAGTGGTTCGGATACGAAGACTTTTTTTTTGCCCTACTCCACTCCCCCGAGTACCCAATTCGAGAGTTCATGAACACTATGTTCTAAAGCTCTTTATCTGGCGGAGAAGCCTCACAATGTCACTTACACTTTATCCGGTACAAAGCTAAATACCGAGTTCTAGTTCGAGGTAGAACCAACCTTATGTCGCTTACACTTTATCCGATACAAAGCTAAATACCGAGTTCTAGTTCAAGGTGGAATCGACCTAAGATCTAGCCGATCTTTAACTTACAAGACTGTATGGTTTACAATACAATGTATGTGAATGAATATGATGTACAAGAACAAAATAATCTTGATGTGATGATGAAGACTAGCAACAAGTAGCTTGAAGCTTGAGCGTCTTGTATGCAAAAGCTAGTGATCTTCTCTTCTACAAAAAGGTTAGTAAATCACTAAAAACAAAGATGTAAACGATGAAAAGATTAGTTAAGTGATGCTATTACGATGTTAGAATAATGTAAGTATGAATCTATGAGAATGGGTAAAGAAATAGTGAGAATTGGGCTGCTATTTATAGCCAAAAAAGTCCCAGATCCCATGGTTCTGGCAGATCCCTTTAGAAGGAATCCGACCAGTGTAAACCAAGGGATTCACCGGGTATTTTTGACAACCCTGATTTGGAAAGATTTTGTGCTATCAAATCTTGCTAAATCCAATGTAATATTCCAAGATATGGCCTAGATATGAAAAAATTAAGAAATGATAATACACAAAAGTCAACTAACTAAATGATGTCATGGATTAGGTAAAAACAAATTTGTAAAAGTATTTTTACCTTAATGTAATTTTGTGTATTTAATAAAAATAGAAGTTTAAGTAACTTGTGTTACTTGTATGAACCGTTTTCTAAAAATGGTTTAAACACTTGTTAAATAAATTGTGTAGTTACCTTTGTGTAAGCAACAAGCTAAAAATATTTTAGACACAATTATGTTTTTCACTTATATATAAAATGTTGTGTGTTGTGTGAAAACTGTAGAGGATGGGGGTGAATACGTTTCTTTTTTAAAAACTTAAAATGTTTCATATCAAATTACCGATCAAGCGTGATATAATATGAAGTGGTATTAGTTCTATACCAACTATACATATTTAATCAAATCATATCACAACAATACAAACCAAGGCACAAAGTTCACATCAATCCACGACATAAACATAATCAAAACTATATAAGAAACACGTCATGTAATTATCTATATAATGCAAGTATAAATATAAATCGATAAATGCGAGTATAAATGTAAAGAGATGAGTAAAAGAAAATGCAAACCCGACACGAAGATTTATAGTGGTTTGGTTACGAAGCTCCTCTTCTCCCTACACCATTTTTCAAAGATATACCGACTAGAAATGTCTGACTCGAAAGGAAAAGATAAAATACAAATTTTACATTAAAACGAAACTTAACGTTTTGGACAAGCAGTAGTATTTTGTATTTCTCACCGACTTAGGTTTATTTTCAATACTTGTAAGTTTTTTTATATGAAAATAGACTTAATTATCTTTAAAATGACGGGTGACATGACTTCTAGGGACTTACGGTTGATTTTATATGAATTTTCAAAGTTTTCAAAAATCTGCCGAATCAAACAGGTGGCCGCCCAGGGAAATCATGAGGCCGGCATCTGACACTCAGATTCACCAATTTTTGTACAAAATCATTTAGTGACTTAGCGGAAAGATGTAAAACTTACTGAACTTGATACCGAACATATAACACTTATTTTATGACACTCAGATTAAAACTCTTCATATTTAAGGCCTAAAATACTAACCACCCTTACAAGTATTTACCTCACCTAAATACTTTCATGATCAACCCGATCTAACTATTACACAATATACATTATGAATGTAACATATGTCACGAACGCACACATAAACTACATAACTTCGTATCTTGACGATAACAAAAGTTCTTCTCTTGCACTTGAATGGATGAATAATTGGATTACATTTAAACAAACTTATAACAAGTTAAGTGATCAAAGAAAAAGTTTTGGAAGAAGGGTTTAGATCTGAGAAAAACTATGTGAAAAAAGTGTGTTAAATATGTGGGAACGATCCACTATTTATAGACAAAGTCAGGAGCAAAAAGACATGGCTGGCCCCCTTAATTATTGTCGGCCCCCTTATCTTTACACAACCGGCCTCCTTATCAATCAGGGGGCCGCCTACTCAAAGACACTTTTGATTTTGTCCTTTTGTGGGGAAATGTTTTCTGGGGTAGTTTTTACTGATTTTTGGGGGAAAGTTGAATTCAAATATTTATTTTGAATTAAAACATTTCTTATAATTACAAAAATATTTTGTCTAATTATTTTTGTAAAAATGTTTTGTTACGTTTATAAAAATGTAAAGTGTAGGACAAAAATTATTTCTTTGATCATCCAACAAATTTAAAGTTTGTTTGTTCATACCTTTAGTGATTTACGTCAAGTGCAAACTTATATTTTTTGTTGAAGCAGACTTGAGACGTCGAGAGGTGTTGACGTGTGAATGCATTGATGATTTGTGATTACGAGTAACTTGAGCACTTTACGTTATGTGTTACAAATTACATGTTTGTCATCACCAAAACACAAAGAGAATGTATATATTAAATATCGTAATATTTGCACTAATAGTCTCCCCCTTTTTAATGATGACAAAATATGTAAACTATAACTCATAGTAAAATGTATAAGTTACTCGTTTACACTTCTTCTCCCCCTTTTGTCGAAACAAAAAGGTGGACATTCCAATAGGCGAGACTTTTACTACACTTCGATCCTTAAAACAAAAAGGTTAGCTTGCATCATCCCAAGTGAAGTCTTGCTCCTATCAACATCTTTTAATCATCCCAAGCTATCTACTTTGACACTCGAGCACCCTTTAGCTCGTTTCACTCCTAAGATGCTTGCATCCCTTGTAAATTAACTCTAGCAAATCCATGGATCAAATTTGTTACAAACTCTTAACCTACACTAAGGGTTAGTTTCGTGTAACATAATATATATAGGAACTGTATTATAGGGGAGGAATACACTTATCAAGAAATGTGTAGATGCTTCAAATGTAATGACTTTTACATTTCTAAATGCTCCCCCTCGGTGTATGCTCCCCCTTATTTGAGGCACCAAGGAATCGAGCTACGAAAGTGTGCTACAAAACAAAGTTAGTAGACAAGTGCACATATATATAATGACGATGATAGCTATATATATATATATAGCAAAACATGCACATTGTAGGTATAAGTATTCTAAAGTATGGCACTTTTAAAGAATAAAAATTTGAAACTTAGACACATGCAATCATTGTTTTATTAACAATAACCTAAAATCAAGATAAAAAGAATCATGGTGTATGCTTAAGGACTAAGACTCGACCAACACCCTTCGGCATCACACCAACTTTAATAAACAAAACAAAATTCGTTTATTGATTGACACACTATTATTATGAGAATGACTTCTTCCGAGATGTCATTTGGATATGGAGTACTAACGTATTTTGAATGACATGTTCCTTGTGGTATCATCCCTAACCAAGATGATGAATAGAATTTGGATAGACTTTCTTCAAGGGTTGTATTGAGAGATTCCTAAATCCTCAAGGTTTCTTTCTTAAGCATTATTAATGCTTTTCATGTTTAGGGTTTTAACGATAAACATTATCGTAAGACTTAGGGTCGAACTAGATATTGACGATAAGGATGATTTGTTGAGAAGACATATTCTAAAGGTGACATTTAAGACTAGAAAAATGTCATTTAATATCTTGACGAGATATGCAAAAATATATGCCAAAGCAAAATAAGATAAAGATGAAAATGATATGCTCTTGGATGTGAATGAAGATGATTTTATAACGTGGAAAACAAAGGATGATGAGCGTGAATCGAGAAGGAAGGTGTTGAACAAAGGTTAACAAAGACGGTTTAGATTGATATATCGTTTGCACTAACGATGACAAGCATGCTATGTTAAAATAAAGTGCATGTGATCTTATAGGGACGACAGTAGATGATTGTGAATCCATAAATTTGTTGGGTGTTTTGTTGGTTGTCAATGTTGACGAACAAAGGTGGAAATGTTTTGGTAGTTATTTCCTGGTGGTGACATGTGGGTTGTTAGTTCTTATATGGTGAAAGAAAAATGAGAGACACAACAATGTGGAGACTTGATAACACTTGAAGCTTGAATATCTTCTTTGTGTTCTTCATTTACTATTAAGTGGAAATTATTGGATGGTTATAAGTGTTAGTTTATGGACGATAAATTAATAGATGTGTGTTAGGATCGAACTCAAGATCACGGGATTGCACTCACTACGAGTTAACAATTAATAAATAATATATTTGTTAATTTTACACGTAAACGTTTAACGGTCGTTAAGTATTTAACGGAAAAGACTAACGACCATAAGGACAAGGACATGTACATAATAACATAATTGATGTTACATAATGTTACATAATTATTGTTACTTAATGTTACATAATTAAGAATTGATGGTACATAATTGATATTAATGAATAGATGTTACATTAGGGAAAGGGAGCCTATATAAACACCTACATGGAGATGTGAAAAGGGTACACACAATAATCCCTAAAAACTCTATCACTATTCTTGTCCTTCATTCGGCTCCATAACCTTGGGTTGATCGGATCGAATCATTCGGTTAAACGCTACGTGTTATCAAGCTAGTAATTGGTTAACTCGATACATAGCGTGTGTACAAGATCGTGATACAATCTTTCTTTAGATTGTTCTTGGATTGTTTTCGTATAAACCCAAATTAGGGTTCCTGGAGATAATCGCTAAGCAATTTGATTCTTGTTCGGGCTAGAATCAAAAGGTATGTAACCCTAATTCGGTTAATTATTCAAGCATGTTATTTGATCCTTTATTTGCTTCCGCTATTCTATGCTTTGATGTTATGGTTTAATATAATTGTTATGAAAGTATAAAAACCATCAGTGGTTATTCAAGCATGTTATTTGATCCTTTATTTGCTTCCGCTATTCTATGCTTTGATGTTATGGTTTAATATAATTGTTATGAAAGTATAAAAACCTTCAATAAGGTAGGTATATGATGTTTTTGAGGAGATAATGTCATTGGTTTAAACGTGAATGGCTTTGTTGTGTGATGATAGACTATGAGTATACCGGTTGTAAGGATTGTGTTTGAGAATGAGACGCATTTTATTATGAAATTCACTTGACTTTTGACAATATAGGCAAAAATTGCTTATGAGTGAAGGGATATGATGACGGCTTATTGATCTATAAAGAGTCAACAAGATGTGAATAGGTTTATGCATTATGAAAGGCGATTCAACATCCATGGGATGTAGTGGTGGTAAGTCACTATTAGATTATGGGAAATGGTTACATGGTGAATCTTCTTGTGGAGATAACTAAGTGGATGACTCAAGATTGGTAGTAATAAGGATGACTCGGTTTTTCATTTCACTTTGGTGGTTTGGGGATGTACTAGAACTAGTGATCACTAACAAGAGTGAAGAATAGTTATGAGGTCTAAGTGTATGGTAGAAGTGTATCTTGTGGATTTTGTGTATGGTCGACATACGGGTTAAGACGCTTAAAATAATTTCGGTTGAGTGCACGGGGTGTACTTGAGTTGAAAAGGAAGTGAGTGTTCTTGTAAGTTGGTTTCAAGTGAATAAGAATCATATATGTGAGTTCTTGAGAGTATTTGGTTAGAGGATATATGTGAATGAGTGTGTTTTCCCTTCTTATTTAATTCGTTCTCATCCGAACATAAAGTGTGGAAAAAAAATAATAAATGAAGACAAATTAAGACGGAAGCGATGAGCTTGACAATGTCAAGACGAATGATGGTTAGCATACAACGAACTTCATCCACGAAGTTATGTAGTATACTAAGTGTATTTAACAACAAAACTAATACAAGTTAAGCAACAAAACACTTTTCATATTTAATCCCCCTTCATGGGTAATTTGATACATGGATCGTACTTAATTTTTAAAACCATTTGTTTTGAAAGTTAGAGCGACGTGGCTCCTGATACAAATTGTAGAAACCGTAGAGGGGGGGGGGGGGTGGGTGAATATGTTTCCTTTTTTTAAATGTAAAATTCTTCGTATCAAATTTCCGATCAAGCGTGATATAATATTGTAATGCTATCATTTCAACATCATCACACACGAAAATATAAGACTTTTAGAGAGAGAGAAAGAGAATTAGAGAGAGAAAGAACTAGAGAGAAGATGAGAGAAAAATGGTAACTTCTTAAGAAAGAAAATGAGAAGCAACGCCCTCCTAACATGCTAAGAGGGTAGTATATATATTACAAGAGACTTGGACTCCTTATGGGACGTTTGGGCCTTTAATGGACTGATCTAATGGGCTTTAGCCCGACACATAGGCCCAATTAGCATAAATGAATTCCCGTAAACTACGTTTTACTTATACAAGGTTTGAAAATATTAATGACCATCACTTTAATAAAACTAAGTCTAATAAATATGAAGAGTGCTCGTATTAGTTCTATACCAACTATACATATTTAATCAAATCATATCACAACAATACAAAACAAGGCACAAAGTTCACATCAATCCACGACATAAACATAATCTTTTGTGATGGTTCGAACAAAAAAACTAGGATAGACAAAGAGGAAAAATGCAAACTTTATGGTATTTGAACACACACAAAAATAAATCTTTTATGATGGTTCGAACAAAAAAAACGCATAAAAACAAACACCAATCACCAAAAGAAACTCCTTGGCTATTGATACCACATGTTATGCTATCATTTCAACATCATCACACACGAAAATATAAGACTTTTAGAGAGAGAAAGAGAAGTTTAGAGAGAGAAAGAACTAGAGAGAAGATGAGAGAAAAATGGCAACTTCTTAAGAAAGAAAATGAGAAGCAATGCCCTCCTAACATGCTAGGAGGGTAGTATATATAGTACAAGAGACTTGGACTCCTTATAGGACGTTTGGGCCTTTAATGGACCGATCTAATGAGCTTTAGCCCGACACCTAGGCCTAATTAGCTTAAATGAATTCCCGTAAACTACGTTTTACTTATACAAGGTTCGAGAATATTAATGACCATCACTTTAATAAAACTAAGTCTAACAATCTCCCCTTAAGGGGTGGTCATTGCACATATGGCTTCACTTCTTGTGACGTCTTGAGTCTTGGAACCTTGTAGTCTTGGGAATTCTTTTGAAGTTCCTTTTGCATGCTTGTGATCATGGATCTTGATCTTTAACTTGATATTGTTTGAAAAAATACTGATATTGTGGTCTTTGGCCTTGATTTGTCTTGACTACTGAGATCTTTGAATCTTTATCCTTGAATCTTTATGCCTTTTTGCGATCTTATGTCTCTACCCTCATGCTCAAGGACCTGAAAGCTTGCTAACAATCTTCCTCAACATTATATTTAACATTATTAATTGTACCACATCATGGAAGGAGTAGTACTTGATCCACTTGTAAGATATATCTTAGTTATTTTTTGGCAATCTTGTCAAAAATGTTCTTTTGAGGAAGTGCTTGTACATCAGAGATTACGGAAGACTTTGACACATGTGCTTGAGCTTTCATATATATCTTTGTCGATTTGAGCATGAGGTCTGGAATCTTGACTCTCGCTGGATGGAATGACGGTTTTTGTAAATCGTCGTCACTTGTACTTGGAATGATGTTTTGTTTAGTGATAAACAGCAGATATAGACGAATATGGCTTTTTCATTCGTCTTAAGTTCGGTTACATTATGTAACACCCCCAAATTGAGTCGCAGCGGAATAAGGGTCCGGGACGTGTTACTTCAATAATCAATAACAAAAGATATATATAGAACGACCAAAAAGTCGTTTAAAACCGATACATTAGATTTAACAAAGTATTTGTTACATAAGCCCGAAGCTTCACTTGTTCACTTGTTCAAAATACAAAGATTTCTAGCCCATAACATATATACAAAATGTAATGCGACAAAATCTTTAATGCATGATATCCAAATCAAAACCACCAATGTATCCCTTGCACCTCGTGCTTATTGACCTCCTGAAAAACATTGCTTTAAAACGTCAACAATAATGTTGGTAAATTCATAGGTTTGATAAATCGTATATTGTAGGACCACAAGATTTCCCAAGTGTATGATAATGCAACAGATGCAGACATCATATAAATGTAATTACGTTGCCCTAAGCTCATGACACTGAAGCTCGACATGAATGAATACAATATAAATTGCCTACATTGACCTTATTGACTGTTCTACCCGCCTACATCCTAGTTTCGAATGGTTATTAGTTCGTTTGTCCAGTGATAGCTAATCACCCGAACGGGGATGTCAATCCCAATAGATCTATTCATAACATTCGCGCTCACAATCCAGTAACTGACAGTTCATGATAATGGGCTCAACTTGGGTTATCGCTACTTAGGCAACACGTAATCATGATGTAAAACTTATCCACTTGTGTCCAATTATAAAACAGTGCATGTTTCTCACCCCAAAAACTTATAAAACAAATCATGTAAAACGTGGGGCTGGCTTATGAAATCTCACCTTGAGTGAGAGTATATCAAGTATATCACAGAAAAATGGTACGGTATGCATCGGTGCAACATAATCTTATATAGGTCGTATACAGTACTAATCACTTGGGTATCTTTACATATATAATTCTATATAGCTAATCACCATCTAATTGTTTTAGTGAAATCATATTTATAAAGTGAAATCGTTTATAAATATACCTTTAGTAAAAATGACATAACTTTATCGTTTTAGGTCCGTTTCTTACGTTTCTTATGTCCACGCTTTGTATTAGACGAGCGTATCAAAATTATGACCAGTTTTGTATTTCATGGTCTCTGGTCGTACCAGTTCTTTTTTACTAGTGCACAACAGTTGATAAAATTATTTTATAGTTTTTGGTGAACGTAAAACCCGTAAAAGTCGTATCTTATTGTTATAGCTCCGTTTTAGTGTTCTTTCCGAAGAACGTTCTCATAATTAAAAGTTATCTTCATTTATGATGTTTCCAAAAATAAATGTGCGTGATGAACAGTTCCTTTTTATAAAATAGTTTTATAAAATAATAATTATCATAATCTCGCGAAATTCATAAATTTCTTCATTGTTGATTGAAAAATTATGATTCTAGTGTTGTGAAATCCTAAATATATGTGTGATCTGTGGGGATGAAATAATATAAACTTCATATATCAGAAGTATTTGATATTTGTTTTTATAAAAATTTACTTTTATAACCTTGGGGATTAAATGTTATAAATACAGTATATTTTCCATATCTTTTCTCGTTATTAAGGCAGTTTTTTTCGAGTTCTTCTACATAATTTGGAATCGTCATGATCTTTATTTTTTTCTTTTTGGTTGCTGTACTGTCTTGTTTATGTTTCTCATTTGTTTTGGTCTCTATTGTGTATGTTTTGTAGTCGTCTTGTGTTTTCGTTGTACTATCTTAATAAACTAATATGGCTCGTCAACAATTCAACGAACCAAACAGACCCTTTGAAATCAATATGTATACTTATTTATATAACTTGTTTTATGTACTTTTCAACCTAGTAAATTACCACAAGTCTTCCACAGCTCTTTTTACCCTATGTCATACATATAATAATGTCATTGTTCCAATATTTTGTCCACATGAGTCCATGACAACAAGATTAACAAGTCATTTCACAATCTTTAACTTACTATCTTATTAAGTAACTTTAATAAACCCCTAATTTGTATATACACTTTTTATACTTAAAACCAACAGGGGTATAACACTTATATTATACATTTTAACATGATATTACCATAAAATTACATATGTAAAAGTGTACAAAACCATGATTCATGTATAAGATCATTTTCCTTGATTAAAAAGCATCCTATGGTGAGTCTTGATATATAAAACTAATATTCTATAAAAACATAATTATGAAAATATTAGGTGTTGTAGGATAACCTTATTATGATGTAGGTAGAAGATACAAATATATAAACCTTGTTTAGATATAAAACACAAAGCTTTACAAGCTTAGAATACACCTTATCCCAACTAAAGAAACCCTAATTTCCCTTTTCTTTGATTACCCTCTTAATAAACCAACAAAACTTCCAAACCTTCATTTATCACCTTTGATATGTTCTTAGTTACTTGTATAAGTGGTAAAATAAGTTGTATGAAATTATTGTGGGGGTTGGGTGTTTGTCGTGGCCAAATAAGAGAAGGAGGGAGAGATAGTTGATTTTTGATAAGTGAATGAAAGTGTGTATTTTATCTCTCACTAGTTGCAATTAGACTTTATAAGTGTTAAGTAGCCCATTGTTATTAAAACAAAGGACCCAGAGAGTCAACGTGGTCAATGGGGGGCGACATGATGAGTAAATAGGGGGTGACTAGTGGTCTAACCACTAGTAACAAGCTAGTCTTCACTTACTCTATGTTTACATGTTCTTGCTCGTTTATCGCTTTGTTCTTTGTCTCCTAGGATGGTGTTTATCCCATGATATTCTAGGAAGGATATGGCTAGCATATAATTTGTGTAAAACGAAAAGATATGAAAGTTATATTGCACTTTTTAATAAGTGGTAGCTTTTATTTCAAGTGTATATAACTTTGAAATTGTAAGTTCTAGCTTATTTCCCTTATGAAAATTTCAGCCCATATGGATAACATAGGTGAAGTTTTATAAACTTTGAGCATTGGAAATAAAAATGGGCATTTGTTGAGCGTAGATTTATTTATGGTGGTTCCGGGTATACCTAAATGAAATTTTATCGCGAAACGTACACAATTTACGTAACCAATAAAATAAAATGAACAAAGTTAATAATTATCCTTAAAATAATTACTTAACACTTGCTTGACGTAAACATTTAATTGTTTGATGCCCGTTTACATTGAACGATAATTTTTAGCTTACGCGGATTCTAGAAGTAACGATTTACGACTTAAAGCATATTTTTTCGAATAAAAATTAAGCGTACAATCTAAAACTACATATTGGACATTTATGACGTTGCTATGAACCCTATATAAAACACGGGGTGTTATAGTCTCCCTACGTTAAGTGAGCCTTGTCCTCAAGGCTTAAGACGCAGCACTTGACGATGGTACGGTCTTTGTGAAGAGGAGTGGATATTTCTTCCGGAATTGGTCTTTGTGTTCCCATGTGAACTAAGGACCTCTCCTGGAGTTCCATCGAACCTTGACTAGTGGAATGCGGCTTCGCTTCAACCGTTTAACTTCACGGTCCATAATTTCTACTGGCTCCTCGACAAATTGAAGCTTATCATCTAAATGTGAATATCATCCATAAGGAACTGTGATGGTTCGATCGGCTCATAGCATTTTTTCAAGTTGGATACTTGGGCGTATTTGTGTACCCTTGCTCTGCATCTTGCGGACAAGCTCAAGCTTGTTGCATACGGGATCCAAACCTTTTCCAACTCCTTGATTGAGTCTCAAGTACCTAGGGTTCAACTTTATACCGTTTGCCAAAACGTACGACCCCTTTCCAAGGCGAAACTTTAAGCATAACTTTATCCCCAACTTGAAACTCCATTGGCTTACGCTTTAAATCTGCGTAACTCTTTTGTCATATCTGCGTGCAAGCTTGCAGTCTCTGCTTGATTTGTATGATAGTCTCAGCTTGTTTCTTGCACTATTTATTGGACCAGTGAGTTAACTTCTCCAACCCTCGGCCCATCAACGGGCGGGAGGGAACGACACTTTCAACCGTAAAGTGCTTCAAATGAGTTGCAGCCTTTAATGATAGCGTGATAGCTCATTGTTCATATGAGAACTAGATAATGGAAAATGGTATATACCTCATACACTTTCTAAAGTTTTAAATGAACAAGCACGCAACTTATCCTCACGAGAGTTTGAATAGTCTATCGCTTTGTCCGTATGTTTGTGGATGGTAATGCATTAGTTACCTCATTATCCAATACTAGTACCCAAAGCCATTTGAAGTAGGACCTCCAGAATTGCCTGCGAACCTAGGGTCACAATAATAAATTATTCTGAGAGGAGGTATTCCATGCCTCGTGACACTCCTTTTCTGTACATTCTTGCAAGTTTATCAATCGAATCAGTCTCTCTCATCGGTTACAAAGATTGCGGACTTTGTGACGGTTGGTCAAACAATCACCCTAATGGTATAATAAACCTTTCGTTGTGACGACTTAGAGCTTCTGACAAAATACATAGTGATGTTGTCCCAGTTCCATTGATGGTATATCGGGTGTACCAACCAATCCTGTGGCCTTTGATGGTTGTGCCTTGACTTTGAAAAAGTCAAACATTTGCTAACATAGGTGGCGATGTTTGCCTTCATATTGGGCCACCAATATAGCTTTTTCATGTCTTGGTACATCTTTTCAGAACCCGGATGGATAGAATACTTTGACTTGTGGGACTCGTGCATGATCACAGTCCTCAAATCACCATAGCATGGCAACCAACTCCTGCCGTTTAGACATAGAGTTCCATCCGCGCGGGGTTCCAACTTTTCTGTCCTAAGCTTCTCCGGATCTTTAGAATTTTCAAGTAACATACCTCCAACATCTTCGTTCTTGATGTTCTCTGGTTTTCATGCTTCAGTTTGAGCATCCAAAATTTGTTTGGGGAGATTCAAACCTATAGTCATGACTAAGCTTTTAAACCCTTATATTGGTGGCTCTCGTTCCCTTTCCTGCTTAGGTCGTACAGCGACAAACATTTTTCTTTCCCTAGGTGATAACGAATCTCACAATCGTAATCACTAAGCAATTCTAACCAACGACGCTGCCTCATATTCAGCTCCTTTTGATTAAGAATGTGTTGTAGACTCTTGTGATCCATGAACACCGTACACTTGGTTCCGTACAAATAGTGTCTCTAGAGTTTCAGAGAAAACACTACCGCTCCAAGTTCCAAATCATGAGTCGTATAGTTCTTCTCATGAATTTTCAGTTGGCGTGATGCATAAGCATTCTCCCATGCTCTCTTTGCATCAACACAGCGCCTAAACCTTTGATCGAAGCATCGCAATATATGATAAAATCTTCGCTTCCTTCAAGTAAAGCTAGAATTGGTGCACTACACAACTTCTGCTTCAACAGTTGGAATAATGTTTCTTGTTTGTCACCCCACTCAAACTTGACCTTCTTCTGAGTGAGCTTGGTCATTGGTTTGGAAATCTTCAAAAATCCTTCAATGAATCTTCGATAATACCTGCAAGACCTAAAAAATTGACGATTCTCGTTTGGTGACTTAGGAGTATGCCCAATCTTTAATGGATATCGATTCTTGGCAGGGTCCTGTGAATACCATAGGCTATCAGGTCACGTGACTGAGGAATGTAATTTAGGATAATTCACCAAAATTCACACTGGTAAATTTTGCATACAACTCCTCTTTCTTAAGCAATTCTAAGATTAACTTGAGATGTTCTTCGTGCTCTTGCTTGTTCTTCGAATATATTAGAATTAGTCAATAAAGGTACTGATCATGAATTTTTCTAGATTATGGTTTGCACCCCGAATTCATAATGTCCTTAATACGGGCAGGTGCGTTTGTCAAACCAAATGGCATAACTTGAAATTCATAATGTTGTAACAATGAAAGTTCTGAAAGTTCGGGTTTTCAGATGGTTCTTTTCTCGAACCCTCAGTTGGTTGATTAACCTTAATCCTTTAGGTCAATCTTCGAGTAGACACCTCGAACATTAAAGCTGATCAAAATAATTCATCAATCTTGGGACGCGGATAACTGTTCTTCACAGTTAGTTTATTCCTATTCACGGATAATCAATGCACATTCGAATATCCGTACCTTCTTCTTGACAAAACAAGACCGGAGCTACCCAGGGTAAGGATATACGGTCTTTTATAAAGCCTTTTTTAGATAGTTCTTTTAGTTGCTTTGACTTTTCTTCATTTTAGGAGGTTGTCAATCGATAAGGGCGCTCCGCGCTAAAGGGTTGCATGACAGGTATCAAATCGATTGAAATTCACTTGTGAGTCTGAGAAGTCCCGGGGGCACCCCCCCCCCCAAAGGATCATGTGAATTACTTCAAGGGGACAATCCCAGACGATTGGTACGTCTTAAGTCGCTTCTTCTCGACTTGTCTCCATCTCCTTTGTATTTAATGTTTGCCAAAAAAGCTGCGACATCATTTGAGCATGTAATCTGTGTGTTTGGTGTACGAGATTATGTGCATACGAGAACTCGTATCCCTGGTTTGCTTTGGTATCCATGAACAATTAATGTTTCATTTCCCTAGGGGATACGAATGATCTTCTCGGCACACACAATGATTGCTTGGTACTTTACCAACCAATCCATACCAATTATAGCGTCGAAACTACCAAGTTTTACGAGCATTAAGTCTATGTTGAATGGGTGGTTTAAGAGGTTTAATGTACAACCCCTAAGGATAGTGTTTAACCCAATTATTCTCCGTCGGCTAGTTCAACGTCATAATAGTAATCTAATGCAGTTGGTGTGATATCAATTTAGGAGCTAACATATGTGGATACAAAAATTCTATCAGAACCAAAGTAGCAAATAAGCAGAGGCTTAGCGGTGTTTAGTAGGTACCGTACTGTCACAACGTTAGAGTCTGGGTTTGTCCCTGCATGTCCTACCGCATACACCTTGGCTGGAGCATTGCCACCTCCAACTTGGTTACCCCGGTTGTTGTTGTGTTCCTTCACTTTGTGTCATTCCCCTCTTAAAATGTCCTTAAAACTCCACCCTTCTTAACAAGTATAGTCTCTGGCCTGGACCCAGTGCCCTTCTGGTTGTTTAGCATTGTTAACACTTGCGTACTCCTACCAGTCTTGGGCAAAAATGACCAAATTTGTTTTTTGGACCAAAATTTTGTTGTGGAATTTTAGGAGCACTAAGGACCTATCGTGGTGATAATTGCATTTTGAGCATAGGGGTTTAGATCCCCCATATTGTTTCTTCTCAACAGTCCCTGCAGCATAAGCCATGTCGGTGTTCTGCCTCTTGTTTTGGTGTTGTTGTTGTGGTTGTTTGTTATTATCTTGCTTTCTCTTGTTCTATGTCTGACGGTCAGCAAAAGTGCGGATTCTTTTATCCATCACTTCAATTGCCATTTCAGTTGCCTCTTGCATTGTCTTAGGCTTGGATGTTACTACACTTCCGTAGATCATGTCGGGTACGCAAACGACATATTTTCTCAATACTGTAAGATTCTTTAGGAAACATTTTACCACACAGCAGTGCCGTTCCTGAAAACGTTGGTTGTACCTATACATCTCAGTACCTTCACTTCAATTCTTACAGTTCCTACTTCGAGTTTCCTTATTCTGGTCCTTGGTTAGTACTTGTTCAGTCTTTTTCTTCTTCAGTTCATGTCCAGGTCATTGCATATGGCAAATGTGATTGCCAACAGTCCTTACGTAGGAGCTTCCCACACGTTTGAGCCATTTCCCAAAGGGAGTACAAGTGGAGAACTTGATTTGGTTTTCCACAGAACAGTTGCTTATGCGGAACACAGTTTCCATTTTCTCAATCCATTGAGTCAATTCGACAACTCCTTCTGTGCCTTTGAAATTTAGAGGTTGGCACTTCATGAAGTCTGGGTAAGTGCACTCACGAGTGGCTCGCTCATTTCTCCTAGCACCTATTTATGTATTATAGGCTGTCGACGCATTCGTATGTTTGCATGCGTGCTACAAATTAATGGCTAGTTAACGACTTGGTTAATCATTGCCTGAAGTTGGGCATTAGTGACAGTGGTAGTGGTGGCGGCTGTTGCGGCCGGTGTTGTTTCTGGGTTTAACCTCGTGGTCCTTCTTTTTGGTGCCATTTTCTTCAAATCACAAGAAAATATAATACCCGTTAGATTTCATAAAATCATAACCATGACATGACATATACCCAATAAGTAAAATGAGATCACATCACACAGTGAAATGCACAATTGAATTAAAATTTACAATGGTGTAGCTAAATCGACATTCATTCATAATAAATTCGATTACAAACATGACATAATACCACCATTCCATATATAATTGGAAAACATACATGATTGGTCCAGATACAAAATGATCACAGTGATTTAGGTTACAAGATAAAGAATTTATACAACCAAAAGCCCATTACTAGTGGGAGTTACCATATTATTTAGTAGGCTGTACAAAATAATCTAGCCATGAAGGGATCTAGGAACTCGCTACCAGCCTTCCTCTGGTAAGCTATGGCTGTGCAGACCATCTAGCGGGTCCCTGCTGTTTTTTTTTTTCATTTTTATTGTAACTCTGCCATCTGAGTATGTAGTCCCTTCATCAGCTTCAGTGCCTCTGTGAACTGCTTCTGCCTCCTGCGATCTGCCGCCAGCATCTCTGTAATCACCCTCTGTCTCCTACGGTCCGCTGAAGGTAAACCTCTCTATTCTCTGATGTTATTAAGCTAACACTGTGGTACGTAGCGACATAACCTCTGCACGCGCAAGGTCACTCGCGTCCATGGATCGTCCCCAAGCCTCTTGGACAATCTAGCCTTAGTGTACAAAGTGTCTAGCAAGTACAGTACATATGTACGGCCTATCCCTAAACAAACAATGCTTTATGAGCCGACCAACCAATAGCTGTCGCACAGTCTGCTCTCTCATCCAAACCTCCGTATAAAACCTCGTATGTGTCTTGCTAACCCTAGTCCAAACTCTTGTCATCCTTCTGGCTAAAACTCATGCCACATCAGTAATACTGGTGTCCCTACTTGGCCTCAACTATCTCATCCCAAGAGTCGGTGATCCAATATCCAACATCTCTCTCTATATCATGCATGATCTCCCTATCCATTGTGGCAACAAAACCATAGTCTTCCCTAAGACCTCCAGCCGGTCTAGCAGCAGCAGCAGACGAGCTCCCTCCAACCTCGTACCTAGGACCAAGAGTGATACCTAACCTCTTCGAGGCAAGTAAGTTAACCATATACATACCACAACTACTTAATAATCTTTACATATATCCAAATTATTATACCATTAAATCATTTAACATTACATTATATTCACCTTTAACCTCTAAACTAAGACCCCCCATAGAGTTACAAAGAGTTCAAAAGAAGGAGTTAAGAGGACTAGAGAAGTGTAGAGAAAATACCCAAAGAAGAGTAAAAGAGAGAAGTTTAAAGAGTAGAGGAGAAACAGAAGTATGATGGGTGGTGGTAATGGTAGTGAATGGGAAGTAGATGCAGCCTCGGCTCTCAGCCGGATCATAGCAGCTCGATAGCCTAACGAACGAATAGGACTAGCAGGTGGTGGAGCTGATACAGGTAAGGGTGGTGATAGTGGTAGTGATGGAGATGGTATCGGGGGTAGTGGTGGAATAGGAAATTGAGGCAGTGGTGCATGACTATGGCGTTGAGGTGCGGCTTTGGGGTGGTAATGATGGTGGAGTTAGATATAGCGAGAAGCTCTAGCAACCTATGCCATAAGGACCATACATGGTGGTAGGTACTGGAAGCTGGAATAGAAAATCTAGTTTAACGGGATATGCAGGGTTGTTGGTGGTGTGGCGCATACTCTGGTCGGTCTCGAACGGATCTGTAATCCTTCGTAAATAGGGCTGATTGGCAGGTGTGGTAAAGCAAACAGTTGTTGAGTCAGCAGGAGTGGTTGCTCCTCCTCTCCTCCATCTTTCATCGGCCTCGTTTGTCAACATCATCATCATCCTCCTGATGACTCTTCCTCGTCAGCGCCGTCATTCTCATCAGTCGGCTAGGATAATCGACAGGGATCCTCCTCAAGGGTCCTCGTGTCATCCTCTCGGATCCTACTCAGGACTCGGAATCGGACATAATTTGGTGAGCTTGAGCGATGTTGGGTGAAGGCAGTCAGCAGGCAGTGGGCCTTGCTTTCAGCGGAAAGGAAATACCTGTACTCTGCCGGCAAGACTCGGGATTACCGGCTATAGGACAAAGTCTGGCCTAGGTATCGGTGACTGTGGACTCCTCGGGGCCAGAGGTATGTGTCTAGTGATGGAGGGGCCTGTTTTTTTAATAAATAAGGGGGGGGGGCGGACCTTAAAACTGGGGAAGTACTCAGTTTTGGGCTCTTAACCATGTAGCTAGGTAGTGTACCCGCTATTTGGTCGGTGATGGCTTTCAACACTGTGTCAATTTTTTTGGTCATCTCACTTTGTTGTTGTTTGAAATCGGCTTAAAACTTAGCAATTTAGCGTCTTGAGATGCCATGAAATTGGATACCAATCCTTTAAGGTTTGATTGATTGTTAAAGCCTCGAGGATTGTTGTCAAAAGAATGGTTTGGGATTGAACCGTTGGGTTAGAACCGGTTAGGTGGGTTTGAAAAATTATTTTGAGAATTTTGGGGTTGTCTCCGCCTAAGGTTTAGGTGACTTCTCCATGATGGATTATAGGTGTCACCAAGATTGTTTTGCTTAGGCTTGAAAGTATACCACTTGTAACACCCCCAAATTGGGTCGCAGCGGAATAAGGGTCCGGGGCGTGTTACTTCTCAGATCAATAACACAAGATGTATATAGAACGACCAAAAAGTCGTTTTAAAAACTGATACATTGGATTTTAACAAAGTATTTGTTACATAAGCTGAAGCTTCACTTGTCCACTTGTTCAAAGTATAAAGATTTCTAGCCCTTGCAGTTATACAAAATGTATTGTGACAAAATCTTTAATGCATGATATCCCAATCAAAACCACCAATGTATCCCTTGTACCTCTTGCTTACTGATCCCCTGAAAAACATTGCTTTAAAACGTCAACAATAATGTTGGTGAATTCATAGATTTGATAAATCATATATTGTAGGACCACAAGATTTCCCAAGTGTATGATAATGCAACAGATGCAGACATCATATAAATGTATGAATACCAAATTAATGGCCTACATTGCCCGTGGTGATGTTCTAACCCGCAACATCCTATATTCGACATGGTATATGACTACGCGCGAACTCACCCCTTAAAATCTACCTATATATGACATAAATACACCAAGGGACGAAATCACGCGAGATCAAGAAAACCGGAAGCAGTATAGAGTGTTCCCGGGTCGTTAAGTCCCAACGAGGCTAGAAATGGATTATCGAAGAACGATTGATGATTGGTGTTTGAATGTAACAAGGAATGTTTGTGAATTAACACTGAAAGCAAATGCACATAAATATTAAACAAGAACATAAACTAGAATAAGCATAAAAGCTAGAAATAGCAAAAACACTTAAAACTTTTACGCAAAGGCACAAATAAGCTCTAATTAGCTTAAGACAGACAAATAAGCTAATCTAAATCTAAATAAGCAAATTAAGCATGCAATTAAGCTAAATTAAACAAGAGAAACACAACAGTACTAACAACAGTACTACCAGTATTAACTACCAGTACTAACTTAAAGTTAGTACTGCTAGTTATAAGTTAGTACTGTTAAGTTAAGGTTAGTACTGTTAGCCTTAACAAAACACAATTAAACAGGAAATAAGCAAATAAGCTAAAACAGGAGGTTAACTACCCAAAATAAGCACTTAAGCATAAGAATAAGCAACCAGAATGGACTATAATGATAAATAAGCTAGAAAACTAAAACTGATTAACTCTTAAAATTATTTTGAAAAGACAAATAAGTTCTACTGAAAACAGTACACTAAAATAAGCTTAATCTACTCTAAAAATCTAAAGAAATCTTAAACAAGCTGAAATAATAAGCTGATAAGCTAAAATGACCTGTCAGTACTAACAGTTTTAACTGACAGTACTAACTTGGAGTTAGTACTGCTAGTGTTAGTTAGTACTGCTACCTTTGAAATCCAAGAAAATGAACTAGCAGTACTAACTTGGAGTTAGTACTGGTAGTGTTAAGTTAATGCTGTTCCAAAAGTTAACTAGCAGAACTAACTTAAGGTTAGTACTGTTAGTTGAAAATACCCCTTCAAAATCATTTTTCTCTCAAATTAATTAAAAACAGATTATCTATCAACAAAATAAGACACTTATAAGCAATTTTAATTAAGAATAAGCACTTAAATAGGCTGATTTGGCCTAGCAGTGTTAACTTATAACAAGCAGTTCTGCTGAAAGTAAGAATAATAAGAGAAAGAGAGATAGACTTACAAAACCCTTGCTCTAAACAGGGTCAAACAATGAATCTACAAGCTCTAGCTTGCATAAAGCAAGCTAGTGAGAGTCCATAAGCCCATCCAGAACTGGCTTATCATCCATAACATAAGCTGAGGTATATTTGAGAGTGATTGGTGTGATGTTCTCTTAACTACTTAGCTTTTTAAGTTCACTTAATTAAAACAGTTTGTAAACAAGCTGTAATGAGAGCTTTTGAACATAAAACAATATGATTAAGAAACTTAACACTGGTATTGTAAATTGACTTAAAAACTTAAATTTGCATTAAAACTTGGAAATGTTACAAAGCTGAAAGCAAAAGCTGTAAATGACTTAAGCTAAATTATTTTTAAGATTAAAAACTAAAAACTAGATAAAACTAAGATGCCTCAAAGGCTTACAAAAGGCTCTATTTATAG
>BQNB010054717.1:14996-39425 GCA_026074375.1 Tanacetum coccineum | reverse complement strand
GTTTTTAAATCTTTGATTCGAGTTGGGAACTTATTATGATAATACCTCAATTGAAGGTATTATTTGTTGGTGTTCTTTTGCCAACTTTGTAACTTTTTAAATTTAAAGAGCAAATATTTTTATATTTTTATTTTTAATCTTCTACTTATACTAAAAAGAAAAGAAAAATATTTTTTACTTTTTTTTTATTTTTATTTTTTTTTATATTTTTGATTTTCTTAAAAGCGTAACTTTCGAAAACGAAAGGTTCTCCAAAACACGATCAACAAACTTCAAACGAGAGAATCGTAACACACTTCCCCGGCAGCGGCGCCAAAAATTTGATTCGTAAGATCTAACACACGTAAGAATATAATATATAATACTATGGAAAATTACCAATTTACCCTTGAGGACAAAGGTAAAAAGGAAATTCTTCAAAATATATATAATATAATACGTATATTAACCGGTAAGTGATTACCGGGTCGTATCCCAAAGAAATGTGAATTGATACCCTCGATTCAGTTTGGACAATGTTATGAATGATTTTCAACTTTTTGATTGATTTTCTATGACTAAAATCAATTAGAACAATTAAATGCAAGAAAAATTACTAAACACGCGGACGAAAAACGGAAATGACAAAATAAACCCTAATTAGCACCTTAACCTAGAATTTGAATTAATAATCTAATTTTATGAGTAAAAATAAAGGGATTTGCAAAATTTGAAAGCTTAACGATAAAATTTGAAAGAAATCACAAAAACGAATAACGGGAATCGAAAACCGAGCCCTAAAAGCTAAAATGCTCAAAAATAAACCCACGAGAGTCAAACTAATTTTCCTATGTTCTAAATGATAAAAGAAAATTTTCTAAAAAAGATTTTTATTTTTTTGATTATTTTTCTATTTTTTATGATTTTTTAAAGTTTTTAATGAAAATAAAAGTTTAAAAATACTAAACGAACTCTAAAAATTCTAGAAAAATGACAGAAAATAGCTTACACTACTTAAATTCTAGGAAAAATAAGCCCGAGCTCACAGCTTATTAAATAAGCTGTGAAATAAGCTGTAACAGCTTAAAAGGCTTATTGGCTAAAATGAGTATAAGAAATTAAGTGTGCACGAGTCTTATGAAAAAGACCCAAGGGCACAGCGGTAAGGAGTGTGGTGTGTGTGTTTATAAAAGGTTGAGGTGTTGAGGTCGGGGGTTCGAGTCTTGCTCACCCCCGACTTCCACTTCCCTTTTTTTAGGTGGGTCAAGAAAATGGTTAAACCGCTACAACCTATATATCAAACCTCTACGGTTCAAACCAAACCGCTGCTAACCAATAGAGTGCGAAACCGCTACCAAAAGTAATAGCAAACCGCCACTGGTTAACACTAAATCGCTGCCTATATGTCACTTTCAAGTAGTTTGGACCACTAACCAAACTGCTAGGCGTACTATCTTTTGGTTTCTTGCTAACTTTCGACTAGACAACAAAGACAAGTACGTTTCTTTTGTTCTCTTTCTTGAATTCGACTAGAAAACATAGCAAATGATACTTGCGTATATCAAACCGCTACCAATCATTTAGAACATAAGAATAAGCTTCGAATAAGACTAATAAATAAGCTGGTAAATAAGCTGTTTATATGGAAAGTAGGCTGCGAGATTGATTAGAAAATAAAGCTACTTAGGTTTTAGTCGTTTTCGTTTTGAAGCATAAGTTAAAACCTAAAAGCTTCTCTAATAAGCTAAGAAAAAGCTAGAAATAAGTTGTCTTATCCCATAATAAGCTACAAAAGAGACTAACAAATAAGCTTTTTATCTAATGATCACTTAAAATAAAATAAGCCGAGAGAATAGTCCTTAAGAACACCCTAAACGAACCTTGAATAACAAAAAAATTTCAACAAAAACTTTGAATATTAAATAATAGTGTAAGAGATGGCTATTTTGGAGGAATAGGCTTAAACAAAAAAAATTAACACGTGAAGGATACCAAAGCCACAATGAAAAAGTATTAGAATAAGAAGCAAATACGCCGAACCAATAAGCTCATTGCCAACACAACGAAACCACTACTTTGAGACAATGAAACACAATATTGTTGTCGTGACTTAGAAGCTCAAAACAAAGATGTGTAACAAAACACCACTTTATTTTCGCCTAATACAAAGATGGAATTGTTGTCAAACCATAACGTACCCTTATTGGTAAGAGAAAATAATAAAGTGTGTTGGAGAAGAAACATCATCATCACTTTGAGCTTCATAATCGTATTCAGTCTCATATGAAACCTTCGGCGAAGTGCCAACTCCTTCATCAGAGACAACAGATTTCCTGTCAACTCATCGGGAACCCCTAGTGAAACACCAGTTCCTTCACTTGAGCCTCCAGTCTTGTGCTTAAGTCGGCTTGTACGTTGGCTCTCTTTGATTGCTTTCAGAGTAGCAAGTTCTAACTGTGCAGCCTCAGATAACATCTCAATGCCTTTAAGTTTTCCTGATGATTCTTTTGATTTCTTGACGGGACACTAGGAGATTCTTTTATGACAACAGCTCTCGGTGTCCTTATCTTTCCGCTAACTTGCCTATTTTCAAGTTCTCCTTCAGATTCAGGAGATTCATCACGAGGTACTTGCTTCTTCTTTGATGGTTTCTTCCTTGGCTTAGTTGGCTCCTTAGGTGTAGCAGTTGACTTACCCTCCTGTGAACCTATACCTCTGCCTTTCTTTGGGGGAATTTAGCCAGTAGAGTAGCCAAAGAACATCTTGTAAGCATTGGAGTCCTTTATTTCCTCAGTATGCAACACACCTGGAATACATTTTCCATAAACTTGATAGATATCTCCTTTGTTGATGAACTTTAATCTATCCAACATTCCATCTTTGTCAACCAAGTGATATGGTGAACCTTTTCTCTTGGAGATTGACTTGTGTTTTGTCATGAAGTGATGAATGATCGCTTTAGTGAACCTGGGATAGGGCATGAACTCACGGCTATTTACCTTTGACCGTCGGTGGTCAATTTGGTATTGAAGATCTTCCCAAATCAACGCATCATAGTCTACATTTGCATTGTGGTACATACCCCCGAGAATTTCAATTCTATACGGATGAAGTCTGTCATTGCTCATTATCTTTCTTGACAAGCATTTGTTGATAATAGCTCCAAAGGTTCTCCAGGGTTGATGCATTTGATCAACATATACGTCAGAAGTTTGTGTCAATTTACCCTTGTAGCCAAGTTCCAGCACAAATTTCACAAGTGACTCAGAGGATGGAGGAACAGTGAACACTTAATTTTCAACTTTTGGGGAAATATCAAGAATCTCTCTGAAGATGTCAACATCAATTTCACATGTCTTGTGATAAATGACAAACTGGTAAGAAGAAGATTTATTGACTTTCTTGATTGTAAGCCAGAATTGCTGCATGTAAATTTCTGGTACATCAGATGAAATGAGAAAGGCGTTGAAGAAGGGAGTGTTCTTGATAATGTCGAGTGCAACTTGGTAAGTTTCCTCCCTTTGTTTTGTAGAAGGGTCCATTCTGAGGTTGCTTTTGCCAATTTTGACTCTAGCATTGGAAGAAACCAACTTTTCATCTCGAGCAGCTTGTTTGACTTTGTCTTGCTTCATGATTCTGCTTAAGAGTTATCCAATACAGTTTATATACATGACAATTATATATTTACTGATTAGATTAACTCTTGTTGTTGTTATGATTGGTTTTAAGTGACATTGTGTTCTAGGTTTGATATACAATTTGAATAAATTAACTAAAGTCAATGGTCAAACATTGTCCAACTAATTAAAGTCCACAAATGTAATTAAAGTCCACTAAAGTCAACTGGTCAAAAGTGTAGTCCATGATTAATTTTAGTCCCTGAATAATGTTTAATGTGTAATGTGTACAGCTGACTTGATTTTAAGGTTTTTTACAAAAATTCGGCAGAGTTTTTGTTCATATTTTGTCACAAACCGCGGCCAAATATTCACCTGTTATAACACAAACCGCGGTCTAGTGTAAATGCACAAACCGCGGTGTGGTGTGATACACAAACCGCGGCCATGTGTAAATACACATTCTGCGGTCTAGTGTATATATACACATTCCACGGTGCAATGTAAATTACACATTCCGCGGTGCAGTGTAAATTACAC
The DNA here is from genome assembly GCA_026074375.1 of Tanacetum coccineum. Lineage (NCBI taxonomy): Eukaryota > Viridiplantae > Streptophyta > Magnoliopsida > Asterales > Asteraceae > Tanacetum > Tanacetum coccineum. Next base: position 35,289 of record BQNB010054717.1, on the reverse strand, counting down.
ATTCCGCGGTGCAGTGTAAATTACACATTCCGCGACCACTTTCTTTTTACACAAACAGCAGCTTAGAAAAATTTACACATTTCACGGCCAAGAATAGGTACACATTCCACGGCCAAGATTAAATACATAAACAACAGACATCACAAGTTTAACACAAAGGACATGTTAACCATATTTGATCATACAAATTTAAAACCTAGGCATATTGAACATCTTCTAACTCACATCAAACCACACATAAACAATCACAAAGCGATTCAAGAATCATTTAAGGCCATTTTGATTAATTAACAAGAGCACAAGCACAAAAGATTTTAGAACAAACAGGACTTGGAGCAAATCTAAGTGCAACAAGAGATGAAAGTAACCACGTATGTATAGAGGCATATTCAAACACTTAACCACATGCTTTTGGGCATCAATTGAACCTAATAGGCCACGAAAAATTCAAAGATGGAACCAATGGCCTCCTAGCTTTGAAACCTAACTTATAACACGATCACACAACTTATCATAACCCTCTATTCACAATCACACAATCATCTAAGCACTACATCAGATTTTTCATAAAAATCGATCACAAAAATCAATGAAGCTCACAAATGAGTTCAATACATACAAAACTACTATACCTTTATAATTATCTCACCTATACTAACAAAAACCCCAACTTAATTTGACAAAAACACAAAAAAAATTTCTTATGAACCCTAATATGAGTTTGAGGGTTTAAGAGAAATTTATGTTGAATTATTCTAATGCCTTCAAAAGGGGTGATTATTAGATGAAAACAAACGAATTTGTAGTTTACCTTATGGCTTAAAAACAACTTTTGATTCTTGTTATGGTTGATGGCGATCGTGCGTGAGTGAGAGGGAAAAAGAGTGAGTTTGAGTTTTTGATAATAAAAATAATGTCCCGTGTTTGGTTTAAGAATTTTTTTAGATTTTGGGTAATGGCGATTCTAGTCCCTGTTGTTTCTTGTGTTTTGCAATTATCTTTTACAACTTTTCTTAGGTGTATTAGAGATAGGAAAATGACAACATTGGTCCCTCTAATTGCTAAGTTAAATGCTAAGACTCACCTATTGCATTTTAAACCATAAAGGTTGAACAAAATAACATCTTAAGCTTAATTGAGTTGATTACATTAACTCACCTTTAAGAATTGATCTGTTATAGTTCAAAAACATTTACCGTTTATTCCGTGATTAAATTTGAAGAATCATTTTAAAAGACTTATTGAAAACACTTCTCCCCCTCAATTAATGTCCCGTTTTCTAGTAAAAGAGCAGTAGACATTGTTTGAGTGATAGAATTCTCTTTTAAAATATTTTTCTGATAAAAAATTGATATTACTGATTTATTTTGAAAATCAACACTTTATACCACAAAAAATAAGATTTCTCTTATTTTGACAAATTAGTGCACTGACACGTACACTAATTTTCTGAAAGCACGGGTTGTGTAGCAAAGTATACGCAAGCCTTTGTATGAATATGAAATAATTCATACCCGGGAAAAATTAATTTCCCGTTGTGAGGTCAAGTTATCTTTTTGACGATAAACTTGCCTGAAAAATGATGAGTGGGTTGCTGTCTAAAATAACAGCAAGCCATTGACATGTTTTGAAAATATTTACAACTTCTTTTCGAACTTCATTTACAACATTGTGTCATTATTGAATGACATTTCTAAGGCCATAAATGTTATCGATTCCAGAAGACATGTCATAATTACATAGTTTAGTATTTTTCTGGTTTTATATTTTTGTATTTTCTTTTTTGAAAATTTTTATAAGAATGAAAAAATCTTTTTGGATTTTTTATATTTTCTTATTTACATATTGTACATAGGATATGTGAAGAGTTACCACCATTACTTTTCCTCTTCTTAAGCCAGACTTTTTATAGTCTCGGGAGACATGCTTTTCATTTCAAGCTTTTCAATTAAGAAGTTGAATCTTTCTCGAGGCAAAGCTTTGGTGAAGATGTCTGCTAGCTGATATTCGGTTCTGACAAAGTAGAGTTCCACCACTCCATTTTCCACTTGCTCCTTCATAAAGTGGTATCTCACATCTATATGCTTGGATCTTGAGTGTTGAACATTGTTGCAACATAAAGCGATTGCACTCTTGTTATCACAATATAGAGGAATCTTATTGAATTTAAGCCCATAGTCTGTTAGTTGTGATCTCGTCCATAAGATTTGAGCATAACACCCAGATAAAGCTATATATTTAGCCTTTGTATTGGAGATAGCAGTACTCTTTTAATTTTTTGATGGCCAGCTAACAAGTTTATCCTCCAAGAATTATGCACTTCCAGATGTGTTGCGTCTAGTATCATGACACCCGGCGTGGTCTGCATCTGCATATGCTGTTAGAGTAATGCAAGAATCTTTCAAATACCAAAGACCCCATACAATGGTAACCTTTCAGTATGCGAAAGATTCTCTTTAATGAAATTATGTGCTTTTCGATAGCTTTGGCCTGTGTACCACATGGCACACATGCATACTGCAAATACGAGGTCTGGTCTGCGGGATGTAAGATACATTAAGGAACCAATCATACCACGGTAATGTGTACAATTGACTGGTTTCCCCTGTAGATCATCATCTAGTTTACTTTTGTCCACCATAGGGGTGTCAACGGGATCACTAGATAACATACTATATTTCTTTATTATTTCAAGAGCATAATTAGACTGGTTACTAAAGATGCCTCTAAGACTTTGAGAAATTTGAAGTCCTAGAAAGAATGACATTTTGCCCATCATCAACATCTTAAATTTAGAAGACATTATTTTAGCAAATTCATCACACATAGCAGGATTAGTAGAGGAAAATATTATATCATCGACATAAACTTATACCAATAAGATGTCGCGGCCTGCTTTCCTGGTGAATAGTGTTGGATCGACTGCACCTTTGGAGAATTTTTGTGATAGTAGAAACTTGACAACATGTCATACCACGCGCGTGGAGCCTGCTTAAGACCATAAAGTGCCTTTTTGAGCCTGTACACGTGATTTGGCTTGTCTTGGTCTACGAATCCTTCTGGTTGACTAACATAAACCACTTCGCGTAGCTTGTCATTCAAGAAATCCGCTTTGACATCCATCTGGTAGATTGTCATGTTCTTGTTGGAAGCATTTGCAATGAAGATACAAATTGCTTCTAGTCTGGCAACAGGTGAAAATGATTCCTCGAAATCGATCCCCTCCTCTTGATGGTATCCTTTAGCAACCAATCGAGCCTTGTTTTTTAGTACGCCTCCAAGTTCGTCTTTCTTGACTTTGTAGATCCACTTTAGTTTGATCAACATTATGAAGTCTGGAAAAGGTACTAATTCCTAAACTTGCAGTCACTCGAATTCATGTATTTCTTCCTGCATAGCATCAATCCAGGAGGATTCGAGGATAGCTTCTTTTAAATTCTTCGATTTAACTGAAGTGAGAAAGGCATCGAAATAACACCACATGGCGTCTGTCTAAATTGCTTTCTTGTGGAGACCAAGTGAGAATGGTCTTCGATCACATTTGCTATTGGATAATTCTTAGTCCATCTACCAAGAAATTCAAATGAAGTGTGGGATGGTCGCACATTTAATGACGATCCTTGAGAAGTCGGTTCTTCATGAAGAGTTTCGTGAAGTGGATCATCATGAAAGTGTGGAGTTTTTGGCGATTCTTCAACACCTTGAGAGATAATTAGAGATTGTTCTTGTACTTGTGTGGACGGGTTACTTGCGGATGGTTCATCTTGGTCAATTAAAGTTGACACAGGTGAACCGGTTGGATTTGCATGTCTTGGAGCAACAGCAACAAGAACTGGAGAAACAACACTAGAAGGAGGATTGAAGAACTTGTCAAACATTGGTTGGAACAAGATATCCCAATCATTTTTGGTTGGTGGTACATAAGGTGGTTGAAGAATAGGATTAGGAACGAGTCCAGAACTGAGTGTTCCTAGAGTCATTAATTGAGGCGCGGGTCCTGAACTGAACTGTTCAGAAGCCATTGCTGTCAGCTCATCAAAGGTTACATGAATTGTTTCCATGATTAGTCGGGTTCTTTTGTTATAGATACGGAAAGCCTTCTTAGCAGAGGCGTAACTAACGAAAATACTAATACCGTCTTTTGCTTTTAATTTACCCAAATCCTCACTGTCATTGGTCGGATAACGCAAAGAACCAAAGACATGGAGATAAGATAAATTTGGTTTCTTGTCGTGCATCAGCTCATATGGAGTATTGTTGTAACGGAGATGTATGAGGGATCTGTTTTGGGTATAACAAGCTGTATTGACTGCTTCTGCCCATAAAAACAATGGAGCTCTAGAAAAAAATCATCAAAGTGCGAGCAGCTTCCACTAAAGTGTGGTTCCGTCTTTCACATCGTCATTCTGTTTTGGAGTGCGAGCAACGAATGTTTGATGTGATATTCCAACATTTTCATAATATTCACAAAGAGTCTGATTCACAAATTTAGTTCCATTATCTGTTCGGACATTGCGGACAGTTGCATTCATACGAACTTGTATTTGCTTCAAGCATTTGATGATGACCTCGGGAGCTTCATCCTTTGATCTTAAAAACTTGACCCACGTAAATCTTGAGTAGTCATCGACGATAACCAGAATGTATTTCTTCCTATTTATACTCTCCACACGCATTGGCCCACACATATCCATATGCAAAAGATAGAGTTTTTCTTGATTAGTGTCGTCAGCTTTGGGTTTATGAGAGGACTTCTTGCTTTTCCCTAGAGAGTATGCCGAACATAAATGATCTTTCTCGAATTTCAGCTTTGGTAGACCTCGAACAAGACCTTGATTTGCCAACTGATTTAAAGTACCAAAATTCAAATGAGACAACCGTCGGTGCCATAACCAGATTTTAGTCTTAGAGGGTTTAGATAGCAGACATATTGGAGTAGACTTTAGCATATCATCTAGTAAAATGGTGTAAAAATTTGTGTCTCTTGATCGAGAAAGTAAATCATCACCGTCTAAATTCCGAACATAACACGTGTGTTTCTAGAATGCAACTTTGAGATCTGAGTCAAAAAACTAACCCACAGAGAACAAATTATGCCCGAGACCTTTAACATAATACACCCGTGAGATTGTAACATTCCCAAGCTGATAGTCACCATAACCCATAATCTTTGCAATCTGATCATTTCCGAATCTAACATTACATAAAAATTTGCTAACAAAGTTGATGAGCTGAGAGCGCTGCCTGTTTATATGCTTGGAGTAACCCGAGTCTAGGTACCAGAGTATGATTTGTACGACCTGAAATTGACACGTGAAGAAGATGAAGCAGTAGAAACTTTGAATCCCCATTTTTGCATGGGTTTTGAGTGGTTAGAAATCGTAGAACCTATGGTCTTAGATTGACTACTCGAACCTACATGTTTTTTATTTTTGAGTTTCCCAAATTTGTTACTACTTGGTTGTGTTTTCTTAAATGGTGTTGTTGATATGGATTTCCTAAGAGGCACTACATTAGTTGAGATGATCCTAGTTGAAGGGCATATGTTTCCAACTATAGTGAAGGTCTGTCCTGTGGGTTTCCAAATATATCCAAACTTAGTGTAAACTTTACCATTAGGTTTCCGCATTTCCTTCTTTTTGCTCTTAGCGGATCTAGATTTCACAGACTTAGATTTGACACGAGCATTCACATCATTAAGATAACCACTAACACAAAGATCATGAATAGCATCAAACATACATTCATAGCAGGTAACACAAACAAGTTTAGAATTCGCATTCAACACAGAATGCTTAACATTTTCATTATAAACTGTTTTAGAAACACGATTCGTATTATTCAAACTAGACTTAGAAATCCTAGGGTGGGCTTCTACTTTATTTGTCTTCTTGTTACTACATGAAATTTACGAGATCCTATCTTTCTTTGTATTGCTCCTAGGCTTTGATCCGCAAGCTTCAGTAGAACTGCTTACTCCTGTAGAATGTGACATAGAATTGTTAGTGGTATGTTTTTCCTGTGGTTGTACCTATTTTTTTGTTTTATCTTTTGATGTGTTATTAGATTCTACAAACCTAACTTTTTTAGTCCTGTTCATTGGTGTAACAACAACTAACTTATTACTAACAGGTTTCGTACTATGGCGTGTCTTATTAACATAAACAAGAAACTCCTAAATTCGTGTAACAAACTTACAGGCAGAGTCTAGGTTACTATCTAAAGGCCTTAGCTCTCTAGCATGTTCGATGATTTCACGAAGTGTATCAACATTTTCTTGTGTATGTTTAAGGTAGTTTACATTGGCATCCCTATTATGCTTTACGAAGGGGGAGAGAGGTTGCAAATCTAATTTATACACTTTTGAAGTAACCACATTCGAATTTTGCACATTTTGAACACTTTCAACCACATTTTTTCCTTTAATATTCGCAATGTGTTCCTTTAACTTCTCTATTGAGGCATTCTTTGCTTTCAACTGAGCTTGCAACTCATTTATTATGAAAAATTCCTTAAATTCAGGAGCATCTTGATAATGAGATGGTCTGTTATTTTGAAAAATTTCTTTGTTTTGTTGCAATTTAATTTCAAAAGAAATACACCGATTTTCAAGTCGGGAGCATTTTTGCGAAAGTTCATTGTAAACAACCTTTTTAATCATATCATTCTTTTTAGCAAGCTCGGTCTGAAGTTTCAAATTCTCTTCATATTCATCCAAAAAACTTTGTTTCATAGATTTATAATTATTAATGGCAGCTAAAGAATTAACAACATTATGCACAAGATCTTGAGATATAAGTAGCTCCATTAAACGATCATTTTCATGCTTCAACAGTTCTAATGCATAATTATCATGTTAAAAAGAATTATGATTCGCATGTAACACATTATGAGAATGATCATTAGCATGCATTACAATATTCATCACATCTTGACAGATAATATGCTCTAAAAGACAATCATTATCAAGGCTTAATTCCTTTTTGTCAATCTCAAAATCTTCTTATCTACAGAATATTTAGCAACTTCGGTTTCCATTTAAGTAAAAACGGATTTCATTTCTTTGAGTTCTTTGTTAAGACCGTGTTTAAACATACGAAAATATTCTTTTAAAGTTTGAGCAAAAGGTTTGACATCCTTTTCAAAAGCCCCTTTTATATGGTCAACCCCCCAAGATCCTATTCTATTTCCAGTTATTTTGGTGTGAAAAGTTATAATTTCATTAAATTTATTAACATGTTCTCTCATTTTATGAAAACTATCTTTTACCAAACTGATTGATGGAAGTTAACGAGGAATTTCCTTCTTTAAAACTGGTTCAGATGGAACTCGTAGTTTTTCAGAAATGAGTTTTAAAATAGGTAACCAATATGCCTGTTCTGTAGACAGTTGTTTCTTAGGCACAAAATGCTTAATGATGTCGTCGTCGTAGGACTTCTACAGGAAGTTTTACAACTCCCTAGGCAGAGCACCTAATCGTTGTAGTAGTAGTATAGGCAAGACTCGGGGGTTGTTATCGTTCACTCAAGGAATAGGTTGGGAAGGCTTGATCATGGTCTAACTAAATTCTAAGGGTTGAGGGAAGACTATTTTTGTATTTTTAAGTTTTGTAGAAAGCAAGTAAATCATATAATTAGAGAGGTGGTTGGTTTTAGCTATTAAACTAAATATAAATCTATGCTATTGGTGATAACAATAAGATAAAAGATTGTGTTTATTTAATCATGTATTACTCCCTAGATTGCTTCTCCTAGTGTTGTTGCCTTGTCACCCTTGTGATGATCTGTGTAACTATTTTCTAAGTCATGAACGAATTACACGAACCCGCCGTCTACTTAGTATTCCGCTAGAGCAACACACACGTATAGTAGTATGAAGACTATTACATGGCCCCTATGAGTACACTAAGTGCATGCGAAATATATTAAAATTGGATCAACCATATTAGGGGGCAAGGTAGTATGAAGACTGTTACCCGATGGTATCCTTTCTACACAATCATGTTTCCCTAGACATATCAACAGCGATACAGACAAAAGCTGGTTTTCTAAAGCCTAACATGCACATCCATCACAAGAAGCAACACCATTAAGATCTACATTCTAGGTTTCATACGATCATAAATAAACACAAGAGAAGGTTTAGCCAAGCATATTAAAGATAAAGCAAGAGCATAGATAGATCAAACAATACATAGATGAAGAAAACTCATTTCACACAAAAGATGAACTAGAGAGAGAAAGTAAAAGGAAAATAAGATGGTTGATTTAACTATGTGAAAATTACAAAGAGAACCAACACCCTCTCCATGTGTGGAGAGGGTATTTATACTTACATGAGGTGGAAATTCGGGTTTGTATATATAGGAAAAACGCTGTGACGGCGTCGCGTTTTAATCGTGACGCCGTCATGAAAGAGAATATTCTAGATAATGGGCTGGGACATATGCTCTAACGCCGTCGTGGAATCTCGTGACGCCGTCTTGATCTTCGTGGTGACGGTGTCACGTTGTATCTGTGACGCCGTCTCCAGCCACTGTAGAGAAATTCTTGAGCAATGTTGGTGTAGGTCTGTAGTCTTGTCCGTTTCTTCTCCAAATGAGCCTAAGTCACGTGTAATTCTTCCAAATACCTTCCAAATGAGAAATACCTGAAAAGGAACGATTAAGTACCTATTTTGGGCATAAATGCACGATTTAGGGGGTTAAACGACCCCCAAAAAGTGTATAAAATGACACCTCATCAAATACCCCTACACTTGGGATTTGCTTGTCCTCAATAAAATGAGCTTTTCTACCTAGACAATAACAATATGAGGGGTCATTTTACCTACTCTTTAAACATATTTTACAACACAACCTTCTAGACCTCGTAATTAAAAGCACGGAAAGTATATACTAGCATCTCACATAAGTGTTTGGGAATTCTCTCTTTCACTCAGGATGTTATAATAAATTAAATATATGGGGGAATCGAAATCAACTCTATCTCCATTACCTGTCAAAGCAATAAATTACCAAAGCTTGAAAGAATAAACCCGCCCACCGCTAGGCATAGGAATTATTCACTACAACCTAAGAGGTCCTTTAAAGGTTTTGTGGGTAATAGTGTAGATACATAGAAAAGGAAACAGAAACGATGGGATAACATTGGGTGGTGACTAGTAAATTTGTGAGTGGAAGTTTCTATATATCTCTTTCTTTTCTCTTTTTTTTTTCTTTTTCTCTTTCTTTTCATTGTTTTTTTCTCTTTTTTTTCTTTTTTTTGAATAACATAAAACCATCACAAGGTGTATAATACGTACCCGCCTACACTTAAGCTTTTACATGCTCCGATATATACAATCTAACTAATAACCCGATTTGAGTGGATTTTAATTCAAGGATAAAAATCCCAATCATCCCAAAAAATATTTACAAGGATATAAGGACATAGCAACCGTGTACTCAATAATTAACTTGGGTAAGAACACAGTTAAAGTGTACTAAAAATATACATAATAAAGGAGCTAAAGCTTTTTGGGTGTAAACGATTGGTTTAAGGGTGACAATGTCTTCATTAATAGTCCCGACTTAAACCAGAAAATTACGAGAACCAGAAAAAGGATAGCTCGGAGTTTGTACTAGGGTGTCCTCACTAAGGTAGTTGCATACAGGGTGTGGGATATTATATGATCGGTTGACCATCCATAACAATAACAGCTAAACTGCGCTCGCGCGAGAGAGTGCGCGTCTAAAGCTCTTATTCAAGCAAATCCTAATACTTACTATGCGGTCTCGGGATGCATCACAATAACAATTCTAAATTTATTGTTACCGGTACCAGACTCCATAATCCTAAGTAACCGAACCAATGTCCAGAAAAGGCGACAAAACCAACAATAACACATCCGTAACGACGGATAGTAACACATATTTGCCTACCCATTCCTTAACTCGAACAGTTAAAAGTATAATATCTATGGCGAGCCTCACATTTATAGGGGGTTGAATTTTATGAGGTTTTTGTGCTAGTCATATAAATTTCTATCCATGAGACGCTATTAATACTTGGTTTTTTGTCGGATGTTCATAAAAAAATTATAAATTTTGGGAAAATATTACCTCTTATCTAAGTTTGGATATATTACCTATCATTTTAAGGACAAAGCAAATGACAAATGAAAGTTTCTAAGGCTTATTTCCCCCTACACTTAAGTTGAACATTGTCCCCAATGTTCTCTAGAAGTACCTTTAAAACGAATAAAGGGAAAAGAAAACAAGGAAAATAAACTAGTAACTCCCCCTAATTACTCAAAATGGAGAAAAACATGTGATAACACGGTTAAATCGTCCTCCAAGCAATCATCCAATGGAAGTTCCTAAGAACTTCCAAGCTTCTTGCTCGATCAAAAGTAACCTTAAATCAAAAGACAAAGAACAACTATACCAACATAAAATGTCGATTTAACCGATATACAATGTGAAATTAAGGGATTTTCGATCGATAGATAGGATGAGAGAAATTGTTAAACTCATTAGGTTTTGTAGGTTTATAGCAGAAGAATATATTAAATGTATGCAAGATTAATTTCAAAATATTAAAATCTTTTAAAGATTTCTGACCTGGGCGATTGAACGCCTCAGGGTTTGTGTGACCCCCGTCGTTAGGCATCGTGGTGGGTTGTGGTGACCCCGTCACAGATGTCGTGGTGACGGCGTCGCGTGTTAATCGTGACGCCGTCTCCACAGTCTGTGAAAATGAATTTTTTGTTTTTGATGAAAAATTTCCTGCACTTGATTCCATAAGTTAATTCCTGTATAAAACCTGAGATTTAACAATTCAATCATATGACTCGAAACTGACATGAATTAATCTAAACAATTCATTTATCATGTTTGAATCTGGCTCAAAAGCTAGATAAATTCCCCTACACTTATTGGTTGCAAAATACCTTTGATTGAAATCAAGACGAAGTTAAAGACAAATAAAGCATGATTATAAAATAGTTCAAACATAATAAAACAAACTATGAAGAATAAAATACACATGACACTCCTAATTTGCGGGAAAAGTAAATTAGGTTGCCTCCCAAGAAGCACTTTTCTTTATTAACGAGTCTTGTAGCTAGACTCGAAGTCACACGTCCTTATGTTGTTTTGTGAACACTTACGTGCCCACGAATGAGCCATTCCTTTATATTTTCATTCACTTGGTATTCTGGACCTAGGTTTAAGCAGTTTTTGTACATAAACTTATTCTTTTCATAAGGGTGCCTAAGTCCATTTATCAAATCGTTTTGGCTAAGTTCTAACAATGGTGGAACTTACCCCAATTGAAGTTCTTTAGCCTAGGTATTGTACGTGGCATCCTATATGTGTATGTGTCTAAGATCTTAGTGAATGAGATCAATCCCTTAGCGACGTCATATTTGAGCTTAGTGATTTTTCTAAAGGGTCTGCCCATCAAGACTTCAGCCATGTCGCTCATGATAAATTCTCTTATGTCTTCGAACACAACTAAATCTGTGATATAGGTAGAACTTCCGACAAACACGTAGACATCCCTAACAATGGCAACTAGGTTCTTTCCCGTTTCCTCTAGTTTATCTACCATTATTGTATTATAGGCTTTACGCGAGATAATATTCATTGGTAGAAAAGGGTCGAGATAGGCAGTAAACTTCCTAAATCCTATCATGCATTCAAATGCAAGGTCATCCCCATCAAAACTATTGATTATTCTTTCTCGGCATAGTGTTCCTGCGTTTTCATATTCACTTAACTCATTAAGAATTTCTTCATCACCCAAGTCATTGTCAGAGTGAGGAAAGGGTGAGACGAGAGGCGTATCTACCGATCCATCATCGAACTCAGGGTCATTTATACTGGTATCGTTGGGTTGGTCAGCGAAGCGATTGAGGAATCGCTTAATACTTTCTAGGCGAGAGTCAACAAAGGCCAAAATTTTTAGTAGCTCTTGGAGCTCTTGGTTATATCGTGCGCGTAGCGCAGCTGGTAGGACAGGACGATTAGGTGGTGGATTCGCGTTCTCCATGATGAAGAATGGAATAGTCAATGGGAATTATGAACAAATACACAAAGAAAAGATAGACTACGAGAAAAATAATATGAAAAAATTAAATCTCACTTGAAAGGATTCAAGCGAGTAGAACTAAGTTAAACTATGATCAAAACCTAACTATTCCCTGGCAACGGCGCCAAAAACTTGATGTGGTCGTCGTAGGACTTCTACAAGAAGTTTTACAACTTCCTAGGCAGAGCACCTAATCGTTGTAGTAGTATAGGCAAGACTCGGGGAGTTGTTATCATTCACTCGAGGAATAGGTTGAGAAGGCTTGATCATGGTCTAACATAATTCTAAGGGTTGAGGGAAGATTATTTTTGTATTTTTATGTTTTATAGAAAGCAAGTAAATCATATAATTAGAGAGGTGGTTGGCTTTAGCTGTTAAACTAAATATAAATCTACACTACTGGTGATAACAATAAGATAAAAGACTGTGTTATTATTCCATGTATTACTCCTAGATTGCTTATCCTAGTGTTGGTTGCCTTGTCACCCTTGTGGATTGATCTGTATAACTTATATTCCTAAGTCATGAACTAATTTAAACGAAAAAAACCCGTTTTGGGGGTCTACTTAAGTATTCGCTAGAGCAAACGCACACATATGTAGTATTGAAGGACTATTATGGCCCCTAGGAGTACACTAAGTGCATGTGGAAATATATTAAAAGTGGATAACATATTAGGGGGCAAAGTAGTATGAAGACTGTTACCGATGGTTTCCTTTTCTACACAATCATGTTTCCTTGACATATCAACAGCGTGGATAAGACAAAAGCTGGTTTTCTAGAGCGTAACATGACATCCATCACAAAAGCAACACAACTAAGATCTTCATTCTAGGTTTCATACAATCATAAATAAACACAATAGAAGGTTTAGCCAAGCATATTAAAGATAAAGCAAGAGCATAGATAGATCAAACAACACATAGACATATTGAATGATTAATATACCTTACTTGATTAAAACATGAGTTAGATGAAGTACAATAGGGGTTTTAGGCCCTAAATTCGTCCCTAACAGCTGCTAAACGAACTAGGGTTTGTACCCTTTTTTTATTCTAAAGTTACACACTCAAAACCCTAAATTCGGGTTTGTATATATATAGAAAAAATAATGTGATGGCGTCGCGTTTTAATCGTGACGCCATCATGAAAGAGAATATTCTAGATAATGGGTTGGGTCGTATGCTCTGACGCCGTCATGGAATCTTGTGACGTCGTCTTGATCTTCATGGTGACGGCGTCACGTTGTATTTGTGACGCCGTCTCCAGCCACTGTAGAGAAATTCTTGATCAATGTTGGTGTAGGTCTGTAGTCTTGTCCATTTCTTCTCAAAATGAGCTCAAGTCACGTGTAATTCTTCCAAATGCCTTCTAAATGCCTTCCAAATGAGAAATACCTGAAAAGGAATGAGGGTGATTTTTCAGAAACGGGTTTTGAAATAAGTAACCAGTATGCCTGTTCTGCAGACAGTTATTTCTGAGGCACAAAATGCATAACAAAATGCTTAGATAGTTTATTTAAAGCCACATAATCAATAGGGGCAATATGCACTTTCTTTTCTTTTAAGCTTGGATCATTTTGTTTAGCTAGCATTTTTAACATACTTTCTTTAGCCAATTCTAAGATTTCCTCACCGTCGGTTACAGACAAAGCAATATGTGTCTTAACAATAGTATTGCCATCATACAAAGCAGGTACCTTCCATCAAGCTTGAGAGAGATAAAAAGGATTTTGATAACCAAGTGCAGTTTTGTGAGTTTCATCATAAAATTCTTAAGGTTTTGTTAACATATGCATTGTTTGCGTGGACTGGCCCATTTTGTAAACCACATTGTCTAAAGCTTTGTTTTTCTTTTGTAAATCAATGACTTCATCAAGATATTTATCTTCCTTTTGCTTAGACTCCTTTTTCAAACATTTAATAGTTTTTGATAAATTCTTATGACTTTTAACTGTTGCATTGAGTTGTAGTTTTAATGAGTGTATTTGTTTTTCAAAATCCGTAACCTTTGCATTTCTGTCAATAATAACCTGTCTTAATTGACCATCAATATATTTTTCTCTATCATTTAAATCAAACTTTTGTCTTTGTTCAAAAAGTTTTACTTGTTCTTTGTATCTTTCAAGCTCGGCAGTTAGGGTTTCATTAACAACTATATTTCCTTATTACATTTAGCAACTTGACTAGACATTTCTTCAATGACAGATATTAATAGAGCAACTTGTTATGCAAAAGAACTAGTGTTTTGAACAACCGAATTTTCAGTTTCTTGCAAATATTGCTCATAAGAAATGATATTACTATCACTTGTTATGTCAATTTCTGTGTCATTATCAACAAATGGTTATTCAGAACACTATGTCTCTTGCACACTTTGATAACTCAGATCATTTTCTATATTTGTGTCATGAAATGGTACCTCTGAAAGAACATCTAAGTCATAGGAAGAAAGATTGGCCATGAGAACTACCTTGGCCGAAGGAACATCATCAGAATCAGAATCAAAAGCATCAAGATCATCAGTCTGAAATGCTGCTGGAGTTGGGATTTCCTAAGATGCTTAAGCTGGAATGATTATATCCCTATTGTCTACTAAAAAGGCCAATTGTTCTGGATCCAAATAAGCTCCTGATTCTAAAGCTTCAGTCAGCAACATCTTCTCCTTAAACCATGTAGAGGTCTTGGGACTTTTTGGTTTAGTGCACTGTCTAGCAAAATGACTTTCCTCTTGACAGTTGTAACACTTAACCACCCTAGCTTGAACTGGAGCCTCTTGTATGTTAACACCCGGATTTGTAGCAGTGTTCCTTGTCTGATTGTTAGCATATCCCTATGTTTGTCTCTCTTGAATTTTCTGAACAGTAACTCTTCCATCTTGAATTATTGCTTGGTTCCTAGGATTAGACGAGGTTCTTAGCTGATTGTTTATCTGTAGGAAATGAGGACCAAATGTTGTGCTCACAAATGCCATTAGCTTGTTCAAATTGGCAATTGGATCATCAGAAGGGTTAAAAGATAGAACAACAAGTCCTGAGTCAAACTCTGGGGAAGATGATTGCTGAATTGCAGGTGCTTGATAGGATTGTTGCAAAACAGGTTCTTGATATTGTTGTTGATGAACTGCTGGAGAAGGAGTTACAACTTGTGGCAGATAGTGTGATTTTTGAACAATTGGTGCCTCATAAGAATGTTATGGTGCAGGAGATGGGTAGTATTGTTGTGAAACAGATGATAGCGGTAGATAATACTGAGTCGGGTTTAAACAAGATGAAGAATAGGCAACTAAGGCAATCTGATCCGGATACCTTTGTCTTTCTAAACGAACTTCATTTGCATGAGCTTCATGTTGCCTTAGATGTGCACACAAGTGATCAAAGTTGGTGGTATGCATGTCTTTTGCTAATTTGATGTTCGTGACAAATTTGCTCCATTCAGGTTGAAGATGATTGACAAACTTTGTGTTGACTTGGAGTGGTTTCATAGACATACCAATTGTATGCATATCATTGATCAGCTGGGCAAACCGCATGTAATACGAATGAATTGTCTCTCCAGGCATAGAAGTGAATGTGTCAAAGTCATCATACAACTTGGACTCTCGCTCTTGCAATGATAACTCTAAACCTTGAATGGACTTTATCCCAAATCTGCTTTGCATCTTCGTTATAATTAACCAAATTGTAAATTTCTTGAGGTAGACCTTATAGAAAAATGTTTATTGCCGTGATATCAACTGATTCACGAAGCTTTTCTTCATTTGTGAGGTCAGTGTAAGTTCATGCTCTGACCGTTGCTGGAGTGGTTTCAGTTTTGGGTTCTACAATGGTTCCATATTGGAAAGGTTCATTAAGTACAGAATCAATAAGCAACTTGCCATTTGGCTTGCCTTTGATGTACAACAACATACGACTTGCCCATGAACTGTAGTTAGTCTTATCCAACATCGGAGGTCTGTTATCAGCCCTGACAATAATGACATTTTTTGCTAATGATAAACTCATTTTGAATTACTTGAAGTGTGAATTGAAATGATTAGATCGAATCAATGATTGATGAGAATTATGTTAAAGTGATGTTGTTATTAAGTGATTTAGGTCTTGTTAATTCACGGGATTTTTTAGATCTTGATTAAACCGGGAAAATAAATTAATACTTCAGGGGATTTTACTAATCCAAGACAAACCGTAGAAAATAACTTTTTAGTTATAATGTCACAACCCACGGTCTAACAAATAACATAAACTGTTGTCCAAAAAAATTGCACAAACCGCAGTCTAACAAATATTACAACAGACGCAGTTCCAAAGAATTACACAACGTGGTCTCAAGTGTGTTCACAAAACTGCGGTTCACACTATATTCACAAACGCGGCGGTATGTAAATGAAATTTTTGTAGAGTTTCTTATCCTAAGAATGTAATAAACATCGGTGGAATGTAAACCTTGTAAATCCAACAGTATGACAGCAAACTTGCTAATCAAATCTACGCCAAACCCGCGGGTGAATTTAATCATACAGAACATACAGCGGGCACCTTAGATTACATAAACTGCGGTTCAGTTGATTTTGGGCAGAAAGTTCGCTTCCTATATTTGTAATAAAACAGTTGAACCTAGTTATACCTATGAAACGTCAAAACCGCATGAAGATAATTGAAACTTAAGACGCTGTGAATAAATCTAAACAACAATCCGCGTACACTAAAAGAATTGTACACAAACCGCTGTCACCTAAAGTACACATTTCGCGGTCATCATCCACACTCCGCGGTATTCATACACATTCCACAGTATTCAAACTTTTTCATATAACTCACTTTTATATCACTTAAAACCACACTTTTTGACGTTTTTGATCCAAATCACTTGTACAACTAACTATATCTAAGCTAGATACATCATAAAAACACAAACTTTAAGGTTTTTAAACACGAAAATTTAGTTTTCAAGAATGACGCACGAACTTAAATAAAAAACATATAAAAACTTGGTTTTGATCTATAAAACGCACACAAACTCACACAATCATCTCATGGCGACTGATACCAATTGATGATATACACAAATAAGTAATCTTAGATGAGATTTAAGAGAAACTAGAAAGAGAAAGGATGGTTAGACAAATGTAGAGAGAGAAAGAGAAATAGCATAAACTAGTGTGAGTTAAAAATGACCAACACCCTCTCCATGGGATGGAGAAGGCTTATTTAGTACTTTAATATGTCTGGCCATGGGCTTATGTGCCATGGTCTTGGCCAGCTTTCTCGTAACCGAACGCTTAGACTACGAGCTACAATATACTATATTGGAAGTGACCGAGTCTTTTCTCGATTCCTAACAATATCCCCTGAAGACTGCTTGATACCTATTTTACCTTCATCATCGTCCTTATCCAATTTTAAATTATCAATAGAAAATATATCATAAAAAATAGGTCTTTATCAATAACCAAGACATTTTCAGATATAGCATTCATCGTATTCGAACAATGATGTTTTATTTTTTCAATTAACTTCGTCCACTTGCTGAGAACTTAATGCATCATCATAAACTATAGCTGGGAATTTTGTTTTAAAAAATCTAAGGTAGTCAATATCTCCAAAATAGTTGATCTTACCATACTTAGCAGTTTCCCAGTTATATACTTGATCGTTTCTAAGAGCTTTCTTAGTTTCATACTGAATATATTCTTCCATAGTCATATATGGGTTGTCTATTTCTTGTAAAAAAAATTTGCTAGGAACACAGATAAAATGGTTAAACAGATAGATAAAAATTACAGATATAATTGATAAAACTGCTACTGTATCAGATAATTGATACGCCGTATTCTGTAAAATGAATACGTCGTATTGATGTTTGATGTGGAATACGCTGTATAGAATTTTAAAAGTGATATGCCGTATCCCAAGATATGAATATGCCGTATTCAATATTCGATCAGAAAAATAACAGCAAGAATTAATTAATGCAGAAAAACAAACAAAACAAATAAACACACAAATATGCAAAATCTACAAATGCAAACTAAACTAAACTAATCTAAAAACACTAAATCTAAACTAAAACACTAATAAACAAGAATTAAACAACTTCACTCCCCGACAGCGGAACCAAAAACTTGATGTGTCATTATGCGTTGGTAATATTTGTTATCAAGTTTTACTATTTATGTTTTGCCGACTTTACCTATTAACTAGCACTAACGGTCAGTGTACCTGATCAATTGTAGGTTCGTTGGTAAGTAGGGTGTCGATCACTAAGAGCGAGCATTAATACTTAAATCTATTGGTATTTTAGTTGTCTATGTTAGTCCTAATTAATCCTAATTAAACCTAATCTAACGCAAAGGGGGGTTTTCAGCCTGAGAGACCGGCATGAGTTTTGGTTTAATCTAACTAAATAAGACAATTAACACACATAAGCAGATAAACAAACGATAAAGAAATGGTCGAACACTAATGAAAGGAAAACGTATTAGCCAGTTTAATCTAATAAAATGTAGGAATTATTTATGTGTGCAATGATTATATTACTTTGTTGGTGTTATATCATTCCCTAAGCTTAGGTGGTTCTTCTCCCTAAACTGTATTATGTTAATCATGTCGCAATTAACCTAAATCCTCATAAAGCATACATAGTTGATTATAATCTATCTAGGAGACAACATTGGTGAATATCGAAACCTAGCTCATCGAGGCTTTACCGACTTATGTTCAATCGTTATATATATGCTGGTAGTCCACGGTCCAAACCACTATCCAAGGAAACAGAGTGTTATTTGTAATCCTAAGTCACCACTTAGTCTACCACTCACATAACCAAGGCAGTGATCGGGCTTAAATTTGTAGTCCTATTATCCCAGAATCACATAAATAAGTTGTATGTAGTTCTATCCCAGACTCTAGTCTACTCCAACGCAATCCTAGATCCAGTTGAATGACAGATTAAACACATAATAAACATAAACAGATATGAAGTGATAAACATAATCAACGTGTAATGAAAAGGTAATCAATCAATATAAACAAACCAAACATTAAATTATCATAAACATGGCTAATACCTATAGGTATTAGCCCATAGTCATTGTAACAAAACACAGTATCATCAACGAACGATTAAAGTAAAGAAAATGATACGTTAACCGAAAGCGTATAGCGTAGTATTAAGATTACAAGAGCTTTCCTATTGACTTGAGGCACTTGCTCACCTTCTTGGCTTCTTAAAATCGTCTGTAGATCGTACTTGGTGGTTAAAGTCTTCTGTACATACTGAAAATCGAGTGTAGGGTTTTCTATTTATAAGTTCTGGAAAAGGGTCGATACGTCGTATTGGAGGGGTCTGATACGGCGTATCGGCTAACTTGGCGTGGGCTCCATGATTATAATATTCCATAATATTCATTAGCTGCTTCCTTATACGGCGTATTGGATCTTCTAGATACGGCGTATCTGTCTAGAATGATGTGGCGTATTGGTTGTCAGAATCAGTAGACTTTCTTGAATTTCTCATTTATGCTCCAAAACACATTCTTTTCTTCATCTTTCGCCAATTGCTCGATAATAACCGAGATATACAAATATAAACAATTAACTGTCAAATATTATATAAAATAATGTAAAACGAGCAATATAGCTGGGATAAATGATGCTAACAATGTGACGTTATTTGATGTCATCACTTAGCAACACCTTTATACATGTAATTTTATGAATTATTGACTTGCCACCAGTAAAAATATCCCCTATTATCCCTTACGGTGTTTTTCATACCCTAAACATAACGTTACAACCCTTGTAAAGACCTCTTTGATAGTATTTCCTTGGTGATTACGCCAAAGTGGTGGAGGTTTGATCGTTTATCAAGCTTATAATAATCTATATTATGCCAGGTAGTGAGTGATAATTTTTCTGTTTCCTATGTTGTCATAATTTATTATACACCAAAGAGAAAGAGAGAATCCAAACACTTATGTGAGGTGCTAGTATATGATTTACGTGCTTTTATTACAAGATTGATCCGGTTGTGCCATAAATTAATTTTACTTAGTAAGTTAAATGCCCCCGACTTTGCTATTTGTTAGATAAAGAAGCTCATTTGCTTGAGGAGAAGCAAATCCTAAGTGTATGGATATTTGATGAGGTGTCATTTTATACACCTTTTGGGGGTCATTTAATCTCCAAATTCATGCAAATATGCTCTATTATTGCACCA
>BQNB010054716.1:0-16479 GCA_026074375.1 Tanacetum coccineum | reverse complement strand
TTAACATATTACACATAAAATCATAATAATGAAAAGTATAAAGGAATTTAGAAGACCTTAGGGATGATGTATGAGATGAAAAATAAGTGCTAAACCCGTGTTTAGACTTAAAACCAAAGCTTGCAAGTATGAAAACCCTAGATTAGGTGTGAAACCCTAATCCTTCCTTTTCTTCCTTAATACTTGCAAATGAAGAACCAATTTGATGTTATACTTGATTGGGGATTAGAAGAAGAGTGTGAATACACAGAGGAAGATGATGATGATGAAAATATTAAATGGGTGGACATTGATGAAGAAGAAGAGAAGAATGATGACGATGATGAAAAGAGTATCGATCTTGAAAAGACAAATGATGAATAAAGCGACGATGAATTTATGCATAGTGAAGAATATGTACAAGATGATGATGAAGAAACTGATGATGAGACAATACATGGTGATGAACTAGTGAATGACGATGAGGAAGAAGAGATGAAAAATGCTAAAGATGCTGACACTAGGAACAGTGATAAAGAAATTACTGATGCGGCAAAGGCAGATGTTGAAAAGGGAAAAGAAGTAAAAGATGATACCAAGAAAGCTAAACTTCCTCCATCAGGCTCAAGCTTATCTGTATCTTAACCTTTCATCTGATACTTCTCTAATTGGTATTATTAAGGATACTTGATGTGTGCTTAAACACACATCGTTTATACCACAGAAAACACTATAAAACAGACTAAAAACACTAAATAAGTATTTGAAAATTTAAAATTTAAAATTTAGAGGGGAAGAGTTGTAAAACCTAAAATTTAAAATTTCATTTCATATTGGTAATTTTGAATATAACCTAAAGTTTATTAATAAGTATTTGAAAATAAAACCTTAGGTTATAATTTTGGGAATTATAAAGATATATCATAAGATATATTGTTAATAAGAAAAAAAAAGATATTTTGGTTAATTTGATTATTTTGTATATTTACTTTCTTTTATTAAAAGAACCTATTTTAAGTGATAAGTATTAAAAGGTTTTAGCAAGTATATTGTGTAATCTTCAAAATAGGAAAAAAATTATTTTGGTCTCCCTCCTTTGCTTAATGAACCGGCCCCTATGGGGGAGTTATTTACCAAAATTTTTTATTTTTGAAGCTTAGTTTATTTTAGGAAAAGAGTGTAGGAAAAAGGAGATCAAATCTTTTAATTTTGCAAGAAAGTTATTTGTGTCTTCCCCTCTCCTCTCTATATAAATGGCCGGCCATATTCCTCTCTCCCATTCTCATTATTCTCTCAAAATTCTTACTCCATAAATTTGTGTATTCCTCCATAAAAGCTTCAAGCTAGAAGAAGGTTTAGGTGTTTTTGAGTAATCCTAGAAGTTTTGGTGTTCTTGGTGTGGTTTGATCTTCAATCGTTGGTGTGTTCTTGGTGTTTGATTTTGTACTCCTCCCTCAATCCATAGGTAAGTCTTGATTTTGTTTCATTCTTCTTGTCACCATGATTACATATGCAAAAGTTTTCATAAAAACCTAAAAGATTGTAAGGAATATTGTGTTTATGTTCTTGTCAAATTTCTCTAGGGTCTAATCTAATTACATGGTTAAATTACATGTTATGAAACCCTAGATATCATTAATGGTGTAATTAATAAGAAACTACACGATTAGAAACCTTAGGGTTTGGTTTTGATGGGTGTTAATTAGGTTTTTCATGGTTAATAATTCTGGGCAGAATTTTAGGTCATGTTCAACGGGGTATATCTTAATGATAAAAATTAGTTTTAACATGATTCTTGAGCCTAAAGTTAAATTCAAAGAGTCTAGTTTCTGAAAAATCCGACCTCATGTTAATTGGAGGTTGGGAAGGTCAATTTTTAGATTTTATAAGATTAAATGTCGAATCTGGAATTTCTATCCGAAAAATTCAGTTGTAGTGTTTAATTTTTTAATTCGAAAACCGTACGGAGTTAAACTTTAAAATTTGTTTTGGTAAATCTTCATGATATTTGATACATCCATGATTTTTTTCAGAATTTTCAGAATTGTTTAAGTTGGGTTTTTACGCGTGATATTTTCGAAGGTTCTGTCAGATCAAATTCGAGATCAGTTTTGGGTAAAAAGGGTCAAAGGGATACTTAAACATGGAAATAAATTAAACCAATGATCATGGGTGTATTAGAAATATGTAGGAACCTTTGTAATTTTTGGTGTAATTTTAGAATATGTTTTTATAGGTCATTTATGTATGGAAACTTACCATGAATTAGTAGTCAAAATCTGAAATTTTTAGAAACCCTAATTAAGTCACTTAAACTCTATATATGGTAAGATCAAGTGATAAAACTTATAAAATAAGATAGATAATGACATGTAATCATGGGTACTCGTAGATTCAGTGAAGAGGTTGTGATCTTTTGTCTTCGTGTTCGTTCTCTCCTTTGCTTGTTCGTTAAGGTACATATATTCCGTCCTTTTAGTAAGGACATCTCATGACTTGATTCTCATTTGTTTTTAACTACTTTGATTCATTTGATATTCCTTTGATTTCCTATCCATAATCATGACCCGTTTGATGTTGACAATCCGTTTGATTCGATATTCGTTTGTATAAATCTATTGGTTCTTGTTTGGAATATGCTACTAGATTCGTTTCCATATTTGGATTATTTGAAACTTGATCATTGTTATCTTTTGCCTATCTCTTTGCCCGAGCTATTTGTATCTAGTCATGGAGGTACCATGACCATGTCATTGATGCACCAATGGCATGACACTATCTGTGGCGGTGTGATTAGTCCACGGCGTTCCCTTTTGTATGTGCACTTATTATGATTTGATTATATATGTTCGTACACTCGCCATAGTGCTTGTGTATATGGATATAACTTTGTTTTGTAGGGAGCGTATGGATGCATCCTAGGTACTTTGTTCCGTTCAGTTCAGGTGAATGGTTGTGTGTGTGCTATACACCCCATATCACATTTGGTACATCAGGAGTTGCAAATCCTGTGTACATTTGATTATGACTATCTGATTATTTGTTTAGGGTCTAAGCATGTGGCATGCTTTAGACATTTGTTTGGGCTCGTAGGCATTCCTTTGATTACTCTTATCCTATTCATTGTTCTATATATATCGTTTGGCATTTGTTTGACAGGTTCTCGATATTCGTTCCGTTCAAACCTTCATTTTATTTCCGTTATTATTATTATTATATCTGTTCACTGAGCGTTAGCTCAGCCGGGTTTTCATTTTTCAGTGGATTACTAACGGAAACTGGGATAATGAGTATTGAGAAGTAGGAGATTTTAGAGACCCACCTTTATAAGAACACCCCCTTTTTTTATTTTGGATTTATGTTTAAGACCTTTTCCTTTTGAAGATTCCTTCATTTGACTATGTTGG
This sequence comes from Tanacetum coccineum, assembly GCA_026074375.1. NCBI lineage: Eukaryota > Viridiplantae > Streptophyta > Magnoliopsida > Asterales > Asteraceae > Tanacetum > Tanacetum coccineum. Next base: position 13,093 of record BQNB010054716.1, on the reverse strand, counting down.
AATTTAATACTGTTGGAAGCCATTTTATTTTATGACTTGGTATTTTGATTAATAAAGTATTTCGCTTGCTTTTATATATGTTCTGATTTGACACCATAATGTGATGCTTTGTCTCTTTATCGGAGCGGGGTGTTACATCCCTGCTATGGATGTCCCAGATGTTGGGAAATATATTGTAAAAGACTTAATACTGGTAGTATAACAGTTAAGTCCGGTAGTATTAGTTAGTTCTAGCAGTACTAAGTTAAGTCTGGCAGTACTAAGTTAAGTCTGGCAGTACTATAGTTAGTACTGGTAGAGTGGAAGTACTATAGTTAGTACTGGTCGTATGTAGTTAAGTCTGTTTATGTAACGGAATAGAGGTAATAGTTATCTTAGAGATATTTTAGGATATATCTTAGGAAAGGATATGCATTATCCTTTCACACGTTTTGTAAAGCCTTCTAGGGTTTTCTTGGTGTATAAAAGAAACCCTACGGCATAGAGTTTCATATATCGAATAGAAGCATTGGAAGCTTCATAGAATCAATGCAAAATTAGTATATTGTTCTCTTAATTCTTGGTGTTAAAATTCGCATTAACACTTGATATTCATAGTCAGTGTCTCTCACATAGTTGATTTGGATTTATTCAAGTTAGCTATTGTCTTACAAAGGCTATATAGATCCAACACAAGGACCTACAAGTGGTATCAAAGCCTTTAGAGAGACTCTGAATAAGAAGAATCACAAGATCATAAACAATCACTTTTAGATCTAGAAAAATGTCTCAACCTGCTAATGATGATTACTCTCAACATCTTAGTGATGATGAAGCATCATACCATGAAGATGCATCAGACAGTGGTACTGCAACCAATAAACCAAAACAACAACAACAATTCACTCCACAACAACCACTATTACAAATATCAACCTCCCAATTCAAAAGAACGAGGATATGATAAATGGGGCTATGGAGATGAGCATTAACCTGGAATAAGTTGATAATGATGTTTGAAAGGTAATTCAGAATGGAATTCAAAGAAGATAATCTCAACTGGAAAGATGGTGTATGTTAGAATACTCCACCAGTATCTCCTGCAGAAATTCATGCTGTTGAAAAGGAAAGGAAGGAAAGAACCATCTTACTCATGGCTATTCCCAATGAACATCTAAGAAGATTTCATGGAATGGATGATGCAAAAGAAATTTGGGAAGCCATAAGGACTAGGTTTGGTGGTAATACAAATTCAAAGAAGATGCAAAAAGCTATTTTAAAACAACAGTTTAAAAGAGACTATTTTTATCAAAATCAAGGAGCTGGAAAGAAAAAGAAGAATCAGAACTGTTTGCTGACTATGGATGATGGTGTTGTCAATTGGGGAGAACATACAGTAGAGGAAGAAGAGACAAATCATGCACTCATGGCAATCAGCTCAAATACTATGGTATCATTATGTTCTAAATTTTGCATTGATTCATATAATAAGCTTAAAACACTATATGATGAACAAATGAATCTGTTAGGTGAACAATAAGCAAAAATACTTGCCTATACTCCTAGCTGTAAGAAAACTTAGTAAGCCTTCCAAATTGTTACTTTTCAAAAGCAGCAATTATCTCTAAATGAACAGCTTACATTTCAAGAAAATGAAATATATGCAAAAGATGAAAATCTTAAAAGATATAGGAGAATAGGAATGAAAGCTTTAAAAGAAAAGGAACAATTGAAGAAAACAGTAGATTCATGGAAGGATTCTTCTAAAAACCTTTGGAAATTAATTGATTCTAGTATGAGTTCCACTAGTAAAGTTGGCTTAGGGTATGAAATAAAATCAAACAATGAGGTTTTAAGCTATGAGGAAGAAATGAATCGATCTGTGTTCAAGTGTACAGAAGAAGACTATATTAACAAACCTTTGTACAATAGATTTACAAAGACTAATAGTTTCAAAGGAGTTCCACATCCATTAACTGGAGACTATACTCCTAAACCACAAGAGGAAATTGATGATTCTTTGTATGTTTATGGTAAAAAGGGACCTCAAAAGCCTGAAATTAGTGACTCAGATGACAACTCTACTGAGCATTCTACCTGTCAATCAAATGACAGTGAAGGATCTTGTGGAAATACCTCTGAGCACTCTTCTGAGTCTGAATCAGAAAGTATAAGTGTACCAAATGAGATGTCTACGTCTAAGTCTGTAATAACTAATGAAAAAGTTATGTCTGAATTACAAGAAGTTGAACCTAGTTGTGCAAAACACGTAAAAACTCCTAGGCAACAAATGAAAAATCAAGGGACATCTGAAGTTAAAGGAAAGAATTGGAATAAAATGATGGAAAGAGAACTAGGAGAAGGTTACTCTTTCATCAAGAAAAAGTGTTTTGTTTGTGGCAGCCTAAGTCATTTGATCAAAGATTGTGACTATTATGAAAAGAAAATGGCAAGAGAGGCTGAGTTTAAGAAACAAAGGGTTTTTAATACTGGTAACAGGGTGGCAAAACCAGTATGGACTAATGCAAACAGGGTTAATCATGCTAATCAATTTGTTCCTAAACCAGTACAACTGAATGCTGGTAGGCCAAATGTTAATTCTGTTAGGCCTAATGTTAATACTGGTAGGGTAAATGTTAATTCTGTTAGGTCTAATGTTAATACTAGTAGGACAAATGTTAATCCTGTTAGGCTTACAGTTAATACTGGTAGTTCTAATGTTAGATCTAGATAGCCAGTACCTACCAAAACTTCAAACAGTTTTAGTCCTAAAAGACCACAGGTGAATCTATTTAATCAAAGAAGGCATTTTCAAAATCACATTCATCTGTAAGAAGACCCTTTGCAACACAAAATTGTATTTAAAAAACAGCAGAAATGTCCCATTCTTATGCTGTAAAGGAAAATTGGGGATCTGCTGTTAAGACCTCAACAGGTTATAATTGGAGGAACTCAACTCTAATTGTAATAGTGGACCAACTTTTTTTAGAACTATGAATGCTAAAGGTCCACAAGGCAGACCCAAGCCTGTAAAGGCCTGGGTCCCTAAGAGAAACTAATTTTCTCCTTTTTATGTGCAGGATCATCCACTGAAGACATATGCTTCAGTAGTTAATAATTCTGGTAGTTTAGTATATTAATTCGGTTATTTAGTTTAAGTAATTATGTCTATACAACTCTGCAACATGATTTTTCTTTGTTTTAGATAAATTCCTTGCAGAATAGCATAGATTTTGCATATGTAAAGGAAGGGGATAAGGTCTTTTGTTTTGTAAGTCGTCATTAATACTTAATTCTGGTTGAAAAATAGTTAATTCAGGGTTGTACCAGAAAAAATCTGGTTGACCAAAGTTAAGTCTGTAGGTAATTTTAAATACTGGTAGGTTTATTTTAAGTGCTAGTTGCAGGAAAATTTACTTTTTTTTGTAGTTAAACACTGTTTGAAATGTTTACCGTTACAGATTTTTTACGGCGCTATTGTCCGTTAACATAGAAGCCAATCTAAGTATAAAGTTTGATTTCTCTTTCATACTTATCTGTTTATTGCTATCTCCTTTTCGCAAAGTAAAAATCTTCTTTATTTTTATAAAGAATATAGTCAATTGTCTTGTTACCAGCATCTACAACTTCACTCGTATCTAAACCCAGTAAATTTTCAGTACACATCCATACCTTTTATTGCTACTGTCGAATCATGGCTCAATTAAAATACTGTGACAAACATAATCAAGTGGGGTTTTTGCGCAAGCCTGATGAAAGTGCAGGGTTTGCAGAGATAGTGGATTTTCTAAGAGGTTCCAACCTCAGGTATGCTTTAACTTCTAATCCTACTATCTATGATTCCCTAGTCAAACAGTTTTGGCAGACTGCTACTGCCAACACTCTTGCTGATGGGACTCTAGAATTACACGCAACTATTGATACCATTATGTATACAATCACTGAGGCATCTATTAGAAATAAGCTTCAATTAGCAGATGCTTCAGGGATTACAATGTTGCCAAACAATGAGATTTTTGAGGGGATGGGGAATATGGGGTATCCTACTGACGGATCTTTTACCTTTTGGAAAAGCTTTTTCACACCCCAATGGAGATTTTTAGTCCACCATATTTTGCATTGTATAAGCTCTAAAAGTGGTGGATGGGATCAATTTGGTAGCAATATCGCTACTGCTTTGATTTGTCTTTCCACTGGCAGAGTTTATAATTTTTCAAAACTAATTTTTGATGGCATGGTGGCAAACTTGAAAAGCAAAACAAAGTTTTTGATGTATCCTCGTTTTCTGCAACTGATTTTGGATATTCAAACGGAAAACAAACACCCTTATCTGGCTGTAACCTTGACCAAAAATATTTTTGGGAATATGAAAAGGGTTTTAGAGGGGCACCAAGTCCTTTGTTGCCTGCTATGCTGCTTGTTGCTACTACTAATCCAAGTGCAGGTCAAGAACATCCTGATGTGGCTCAATCTCAACCATCATCATCCACAATACCAGTACAATCTCCACCACCTATAACTGTTCCTATCCCTGCATCTACACCTACACCTATCCCTGAAACTGACCTTGAACCTATGGAGCACACTTTTGAGAAACCATCCCCTGCACACCAACACTTCTCACCCCCACAAGAGCATGCTCAAGGACAAATGATTATGGATGATTTGCTTCAATTAGTTCCTTAATTAATGACAAAAATTGATAGTCTGGAAAAGGATCTCAAGCAAACCAAGTTGACAATGGGGAGTGCTATTGTGAAGTTGGTCAAGAAGGTAAAGAAGCTGGAAGGTATTTTGAAAAGGAGAAATGTGGTCTTATCAGACTCTGAAGAGGAAGAACATGAGGATCAGGGGAGGAAAAGTCAAGATGATCCTCTAGTTTCTTTAGTACAAGGGCTGGTTACTCCTTCTAAGACTACTGTCAATGCTTCAGGGGAGGAACAAGTTGAAGACATAAGCCCTACTACATTAGAAGCAGCTAAAACTCTCTCCAGGGTTGCTTCTCAAAAGCCAAAGTCAATAGATAAGGGAAGGAGGTATAAGAGAAGGAAAGAGACTAAGGGAAAGAAGGTTGTCACTAGCTTGGATTTTCAAGAAGAAGTTAGTACTGGGTATGCTGAAGGAGTTAATACTGGCAGTATTAAAGTTAGTACTGTTAGTGGAAAAGTTAGTACTGTTAGTGGACAAGTTAGTACTGACAGTATTAAAAAGACCATTCCTTCCCCTGATAAAGGCCAAAGAGAAGGAAAAGCTCCTATGATCATTGAAGAAGCTCCTAAGAAGACTAAGGAACAAATTCTACAGGAGGAAGCTAGTCTCGCTGAAGCTATCAGATTGGATACTTTGGAGAAAGAAGAAGAGGCTAAACAAGTACACTTGGATTCTCTCTTAGCACAAAGACTTGCAGAAGAAGAAGAATTAAATGAGCAACAAAAGCAAAGAAGAGCTCAAGTTCAATTTGAAGCTCAACATTACACAGATGAAGATTGGGATCTTATTAGAGCAAAGATTAAAGCTAATGCAGAGTTGTCAAAGAGTGTGCTAGGAAGTGGCTTACAAGGAGAAGACTTTGCAAAGAAGATGGTTGAACTAGTAAATCAAAGGAAGAAACACTTTGCAGAGGAAAGAGCAAGAGCTAAAAGAAATAAGCCCATAACTCAATCACAGCTGAGAACATATATGATGAATTACTTGAAGAATCAAGGGACATGGAAGCTATCTCAGCTGAAGAATTTAAGTTTTGAAGAAGTAAAAGAAGAATTTGATAAGCTGGTGAAGCAGGTTGAATCTTTTGCACCTATAAACTTTGAAACTATAAAAATAGTCCGAAAATATTTGTTGAAGAACTCAAACAAAAGATTCAAGAGACTAACGAGGTGATGAAGCAAAAGATGATGAGTCTACCAAGAAGACTGGAAAGAGGAGGAAACAGATAGCTAGGAAAGGATTACATTCTGACAAGACTGATGAGGATGAATCTGAAGCTAGTAAAGATGCTGATCCTATTTCAGGTACTAATATTCCTATTAATCATGTTCATGTGGCTATAAAACCCCCAAGTATAGCTACTTATAAGATCATCAAGCAAGGAAAGGAAGGTGTGTACCAAATTGTTAGGGAAGATGGAACTGATATAGTGTACATAAATTTTGGAGCTATGCTGAAGGACATAACCAGGGATGATCTTACTGAATTATATAGGATTGTCATGAATAGATATGGTATGAATGGACCAGAGGATGAGCTTGAGAAGGTACTTTGGGAATATTTAAAGAATATGTTTGAGCTCCCCCTAAGTCATATCCTATTAGGAGTTTATAGTAAACAAAGAAACATAAGTTTGGAGATATAATAATACCTACAGAGTACATTGCTTAAACTTGGAGTCATCAGATATTTATATGTTGACTGAAAGAAAATATCCTTTAACTGTTGAGGTATGCAAAGCTATGCTAGATTAAAAATCGTTCAAGGAGGAAAACCAGATGAGGATTGCTACAAACTTTTGAAAATGATGGAGAAGCAAGCTGGCTATTAGGAAGGTAATGAAGATTGATGAGTTAGATATCTAAATTGAGAATGAGGAAACAACACATTGGTGAAGTGCTATGCACTAACACAACAAATGGTTATTAGTCCACCATGTCTAACAGACATAAGGACTGGCTAGTCCAGGAGCAAACGGCTCTTGGTAAAGACTTCACAAATCTGTTATGGCTTTAAAATTTGCCAAAATCGTATGGTTTACAAACTCAACCATATCTAGTTAGTAAAGAGTTGGCTTGCCCACAAGTTTATGGCTTGATGGTAAAGGCTTGTGGAAAAACCATAACTATTCCATGAGGTTATGCTTAATGTAAGAAAAGAAAAGAAAAAAAAAAGAACATTGCAAATCCATAATAGATGGTTACAACTTTACCAAAAAGTGATGGTACATCAACTCACCTATTTCATGACAAAGAGTTGACATGGTAATCAATCACCATGGAATTTACCCTTTTCAAGGTTCCAAAGGAATTACTAGCCCTAAGCAAACGGCTACAGGTAAAGGCATATCAAATCCGTTTATGGCTATAATGGTTTGCCAAAAACCATATGGTATTCAACTCACCAATGTTTCATGTACTGAGAGTTGAAATGGTTTTCAGTCGACCATGGACATGCACCTTTCTAGTGGCCAAAGGACTGACTACTCCAGAGTAAATGGCTAACTGGTAAAGAGACATCAAATCCATTTAAAGTTTCAATGATTCACCTCTCACAGGAGTTAACACACCTGGAAGTGATGAGAATAGTCTGAAACTATATGATTTGATTGCTGATATGAAGGGTTGCTGAAAAGTTTTGAAGAATTTAAGGCAGCAAAGATACAAAAAAATATTTGAAGAATTGCAGCTCAAGAATAATTTGAAGAGTTTTATTTACAACATCCTCAGGAAGCTCAAATGAAAGACACTTGAAGAAACTTGAAGTTCACAAGTGAAGATCAAGTTAGGGGAGGATTGTTGGGAAATATATTGTAAAAGACTTAATACTGGTAGTATAACAGTTAAGTCTGGTAGTATTAGTTAGTTCTGGCAGTACTAAGTTAAGTCTGGCAGTACTAAGTTAAGTCTGGCAGTACTATAGTTAGTACTGGTAGAGTGGCAGTACTATAGTTAGTACTGGTCATATGTAGTTAAGTCTGTTTATGTAACATAATAGAGGTAATAGTTATCTTAGAGATATTTTAGGAGATATCTTAGGAAAGGATATGCATTATCCTTTCACACGTTTTGTAAAGCCTTCTAGGGTTTCCTTGGTGTATAAAAGGAACCCTACGGCATAGAGTTTCATATATCGAATAGAAGCATTGAAGCTTAATAGAAATCAATAGCAAAATTAGTATTATTGTTCTTCTTAATTCTTGTGTTAAGATTCCGCATTAACACTTGATATTCATAGTCAGTGTCTCTCACATAGTTGATTTGGATTTATTCAAGTTAGCTATTATCTTACAAAGGCTATATAGATCCAAGACAAAGGACCTTCACCAGATCTCTATTTGTCCCCCAAGGACAACTAAATTCGGGGGCGAGTCAAGCTAGCGACTCATTAATAAACAAGCGCTTCTCGGGAGGCAACCCGTGTCTGTTCTTCTTTCTATTTTCTTAATATATAAGTGTGTGATTATATAGCCCTAGTGTGGGGGTGTGCTTCTTTCTATGGTTTGTGGTACCATTTTTTGCTTGCAGGATTTCTTAAGATCGTGAAGACCCATGCTTGTTTTCAATCCTCCAATCACCTGGTTTCTGATCTTCTGCTTATTTTGGAATCATCAATTCTGATCATGTATATTAATTATGTTTCCCCTTTTACACTTGGAATTACTAGCATTTTCCTTTTCCGTTCTTAAGTGTAGGGGTGACACCCGATATTTTTGAACATTAAGGCCAATGTTCGGGTACTAAGTGTGGGGGGGGATTTCTGCCAAAATATGATCTTACCTGTGTCTAGCTGTGTCCCTAGCAACACCGTTTTGACCTTAGTTTTTGCTTTATTTGCTCTTAATAAAAAAACTTTTAGTTATTATTAGATATATGAATAAGTAGGCCCGTAGAACTAAGGAGATTTTTGACTTGACCGAGTTTTGCACTCTAGCTTTCCCCTTAGCTTTCACGACTAAGCGTTTGCTTAACTTTAAAAATTTGCAAAGAACAAAAAATGATAGAGTTGAATATAAGTTAGATGCTAAGCGTGGAGTAGTTGGATCTCTTTAGAGCTCATAGAGGTTCATTGTGGCTTTTTGCTCCCACTAGCTTAATAAACGTTATATAATTGTTAAATAAATAAAGTTGCTTGGTTTTTGCGATTCTTAGTTTAAATCCCTTCGTAGAGATTCCTTCTGGTGAAAGTAAGGTACACATCAAGGTTCTGTCAGTGTTGTGGGACGCTACCGGGTCTTGTCGGTTAGGACGCCCGATGTCTCAAAAGCTAAAAGACCATAGGGCTTGAAATTTGGCTATAATAATAATAATGTGATAAACCAAAGCCGAAATAAGACCACTATTTTTTGTCGGTTAGGACGCCCGATGTTGCAGTCATTTAAAGGGTGGAGGTAATAATAATAATAAGAACCGTGGGCTGATAAAAGTTTACTGTCTCTGGTCGGTTCGCTCCCGATGTGGCAGTCTTCAAAAGAAGGCCCACAGTAATAATAATAATAAGAGACTAATAAAAGTTTACTGGATCTGAAGTCGAAATAAGACTACCGACTCTGTCGGTTAGGACGCTCGATGTGTCATTCGATTAAAGGACCGAGGGATAAAAATGTTGCAATAATAATAATAATAAAGCCAAATTTCTACTTTGGGGTTATCTAAATAAAGCCTTCGTCTATAGACTCGTAGTTAAGTTGTTTCGGGTGAAATAAAAAGGATAACCCCTAAATCATGCGAAATTAGAACCTTAATGTGGACCTTATTCTCACCATATCGTCTCTTTAGGAAAGGATTTCAAACTATTTATGGTTTAAACCGGGCACCTTTATGATAATAAGGACATAATTTATTTGTCACCAATAATAATAATAAAGTCCTTAGAGGATTTAGGAATAAGAGAGCGAAAAGTGGCTAATGCATACACAATTAGCATTTATGAGTAGTGTTAGCATCTAATCTTATATTTGACTGTAATTTCGTTTTAAGCTTAGTTTGGAGATTGTGAAAAGTCGAGGATGATGAACTCCCGTTCTTAAAGCCTTTTTAATAATTTTTATAAAAAATTGTATCTTAGTTTTTATCTATTATTAAATAAGTGGTTAAAACGGAGGCGTTTTCGAGATAAATGATTTTTGAACCCTTTAATGGACCGTTTATGTTCTTGTTTAATGTGAGGGGTCATAAGTTAGGGGGTTTTAATTATTTATTTCCAGGCGTGTTTTATAAACATTGCGTGTGGGACCAGCAATGGCTAGGTGTGGGGGAATTTGATGTGTGCTTATAAACACATCGTTTATACCCTGGAAAACACTATAAAACGGACTAAAAACACTAAATATGGATAATTATATTGCAAATATGTTTGTATTGTGTTTTTATGTCTTGCAGGCACTAAGGTTTGAAAACGATGCAAAAAGAGAATTTTCGGGTTCGATTCAATAAAGTTTACTAATTATTCGAAGTTAAGATGAAGCCCACTTGATTCCCCGAGCACTTCATTGGATAGAGTACGAGATTATGAGTTTAACGGTGCCTTCATTTTTTATTGGGCCGGCCCGACACCATTTATATGGGTCGGACCGACTCATATTTATATTAAGTTATCTAAAGCAGCAGCCCATACAACCGAGCCCAGCTAATACTATTGCAACATAAGTCCAACCCGAAATGGTTCCAAGCTAACGTGAAGCCCAATTGAGAAACGAAAAAGAGAACAAAGCCCAATTGAAATGTTATAGTCTTTCTACAATTGAAGAATGGTAGCAGCAAATGGTGCACACGCTCTTTAATTAAATCAAACAAGGCGAGTAGCCTTCCCACTCTCACCCTACTAACTTATTATTGTCAAATCAAAAAGCAACACATGGCCCTCTAATTTTCTATATGCATTTTGTAATTAAAAGTTCAGTACGAGGTCAAGGGATATGATTGGAAATTTATGCCAATGATTGGATAGCGTTTTTTACTGGCAGGAATTTTGTTGGCTGAGACACATTTATTAATAATAACATAAGGTCGAAAAGACAATATTACCCCTCTCATTTGTGTTATAAAAGAAGACACATCAGCTCAAGTTGGAATAGTTAGTTTTAGTTAGTAGTAGTTTTAGTTTCTCTTAAACTTTAAGTTTTAGCTTATATCTTTCGCTTATTCTAAATTTTATAAAAAGCTGTTTCAGCTTATTAGTCTCTTTTGTAATAAAATTTTGCTTAGCTTAATGATATCAAAGATGGTGTGAGTTTTGTTGTTTTATTACTTGAGTTCTTATTTAAATAGCTCATCACTTTTCTTTTTCTTTGTTTTTCTTTTCATATAAAGCTGTTTCATCAAGCTTATGTTTTTGAGCTTATTCTCATATCTCGAACAAGCTTATTATAGCTTATTCGATTGAGTTTAAGCCTATATCCTCAAAGTGGCTTTTTGCTTATTTAGTTCTCTTTTCTTTTCTTTTTATCTACTCGAATATGCTGAGCTTTTTGCTTATTCAGAGCTAATCTTTCTATCTTGATTTCTAGTCAAATAAGCTCTCTTCTAGCTTATTCATTTTAGATTTGGGATTATATTAAACCGACTAAGCCTTGGCTTATTTTTCGTGTATTTCTTTTGGTTTAGCTTATCTACTCTTCTTGTTTAGCTCGATTCAAACATCTAAAAAGGGTGCGATGAGTCCATGTACTCGGCTTATTCATTAAGCCTTTGTCATACCTTGGTTCGAATAGCTTATCTTTGGATTTAAGAAGTTTTGTTTGTGGTTTGCTTATGTTGGCTTATTTGGTTTCCGTATTCTAAGTCTCTAAGCTAATTCGATCTTCTAAGAGGGTGCAATGAGTCTTAGGAACTCAGCTTATTTATAAGCTTGTGACACTTCTGATAGATTGAGAGCTTGTTGGATAGTTTAGCTTAATGATTATTCTTTGCTTATTTTAGTTTTTTTTTCTTTTTCGATTGCTTAAGCTTATTTTGACACAATGATAGAGCTTCTAAAGTCCTATGACTCAACTTATTATTAAGAATTTCGTCACCTCCTAGTTTCAAATTGCTTATCTCTTGAAAAGCTTAAAAGAACATTAGAATTCCTAAATTTGGTTACTGTTGGTTTAAATATTTTGCACTACCTCTCTGATTTGGCCCATTTGCTCTTGTCGCATACTATTTTGGCCCAGTTTCTTTTGTCCATCTATTTTAGTAAATTGCAAATGCAATTTTTTTTATAGTAGCTTAAATCTAAGTTAATATTAATCACTCTAACATGTGTTTGAATTATTTGTTTGGCGAATCCGGTTCAACTCTTGAGGCGTGGAGCTTAAGGGTCTAGTAAACTAGCTTAATATTTTAAGTTTAAAGCTTTAAGCTCTTAAACTTATTTATTCTGATAGATTATTAGATCAGGTGGTTTTATAACCATTTGCGGTTTTTCGACTCGGTTCTTTTTCCTTTCCCTTTTCAATTCATTAGTGTAGATTTATTTAGTTTAATATGCCTTTATTTGATTAATATGCTTAGTGAGTAGTGTTGGGAATTATTCATTCCTGACTTAGTATCGTTAGTGAAAATACTTAGTACCGATAGTTATAGTTAGTACTGATAGTACAAAGTGTTAAGAACTGATCAGATAGTTAGTACCGTTAGTAGAAAATAGTTAGTACCGTTTAAGAGATATGTATGAGATATTATAGGAAAAGATATGTATTATCTTTTATGTGTTTTGTAAGCCTGTTAGGGTTTATCATTGGTCTATAAAAGGAACCCTCATGGCATAGTTAGAAATATCAGTTCACTATACATCTCATACAATCATATCTCATAGTTAGTAATCTGTAATCACTTTAACAGATTAATAGAAATCAAAGTTTAGTTTATTCATTGTTCTTCTTAATACTATTGTGTAGATTCGGCATATACAATAAGTATTCATAGTCAGTGTTTCTATATAGTCAAACTGTATTTATACAAGTTGGCTATCACCCTTAGCAGGCTGCAAAGATCTTTTCAGTTTGGGACTCACAAGTGGTATCAGAGCCTATGAGAAACTTTGAGTAAGAAGAATAAACAAAAACCAGTTATAAAGCTTTATCTTAAAAACTAATCATGTCTGGTTCACAATATGAAATTCCACCACCACCACCACCACCATCATCATCACAACACCAACGCAATAAACTCTTCATACTGTATCAACCATCAAACTTCCTATTCTCAAAAAGGGAGAATACGATATATGGGCTATGAAAATGGAACATTATTTGGCCCATACAGACTATCCAATCTGGGAAGTTATACAAAATGGGAATGGTCCTGTATCAATCACCACAGATACACATAAGATGACTAATGCAAAAGTTTGGTGGAAATGACGAATCAAAGAAGATGCAAAAGTATATCTTAAAGCAACAGTTTGAAGGATTCTCTATATC
>BQNB010054715.1:0-36138 GCA_026074375.1 Tanacetum coccineum | reverse complement strand
TGTTGATTTTTACACTTAGATATATATTTTATATTTTAATATATATTATATATATATTTAGTGTAAACTCAGCCAGTCAATGTCTTTCATGTATCTCTTTTGAGGGGATACCATTATCATCCATTGCATGTCGCATCTTATCCTTTTGATCAGATTCAGCCTGATATGTCTTTGTCCGAAGAACCTGAATCCATTCTAGATCGTCAAGAGAGAGTCATGAGAAACAAAGTTATTCCTTTTGTGAAGATTCTTTGGAAGAATCACCCAGAGCGTGAGGCTACCTGGGAGACCGAAGAGTCTATGCGAGCTACTTATCCTCATTTCTTTGTGTAGTTCGGTATGCGTTTTTGTTTCGTTCTCATTTCGTTTTCATTCCGGTTCATTTCAATTTTCGAGGACGAAATTTTTTTTTAGAGGGGAAGAAGTTGTAAAACCTAAAAATCTCAACAAGTGTAAAATTACCAAAATACCCCTAATGCAAGAAAATTTCATAAAAGCTTAAATAAAATTCATTTAAAGGTTAGAAATTATAAAAATGCAACTTATGACAATTATGGAATTTATGTAAGATTAAAATACTTTATATTATGTAAGAAAAAGAATTAATAATTATGTATATATATGTTTGCCGAAAATATTTATAATAATGTATTTATATAATGCAAATTAAATAAAATAAAATAAAGATAAATACAAAATAATTTGGCAAATGATAAAATCAGATTTAAGTCTTTTGAAAACCCAAAAATTCGGCCTAATCCCCATTATAACTCTTTTATACATTTTATTTTGTTTAAACTCTAAAAACAATATCACCGAAACCCTAAAATATAAAAGAGGCGGCACAAAATTTTTCCAAGGCAAGCACGAATTTTATAAGGTGTTTTGAAGGTCAAGGATTGTGGGAAAAATAGTGGGAAGATTGTTTAAGGCTTGGTTCGATTGTGGTATTTGTTTTGGGTTCGAATTAAGCAACCGGGTTCAATAAATTCATAAAATCATCAAGAATCATCAAAGGTATTTTTTAATCTCATTTTTAATCATATTAATTCGTTCTATGCATAAGAAAAATATTCATGCATGTTATTTTGATTTTATAAATTAAAACATGTTCGAAACCCTAATTTTTAGCTAATTATGAAATCAGCACAAATAATATTTGTACAATTGATTTTATATTTTTATAAGGTTGTTCATATCACATATAACTTAGATAAATTGTTGGAAAAATTTAGGAAGGATTCGAATAATTATTGGGGATTTATCATTGTTTGCCGATTTCGAATTAAAGGAAAAAGGAAAGAAATAAAATTAGGGTTAGGGTTTTGATAATTTTTCCAGGTGCATTTAATGCCAATGATTGGGGAAAAATCAAATTAGGGTTTTGTGGATTTATTTAACTTAGCCGATTTGGATTTTAAAGTATAAGGGGGTGATTTGTAATTTCTGAAACTATGAGGTCTGTTTTAAACATGTTATTATACTTATTATATTCTGTATAAAATAATTTGGGGGGTATAAAATGTCATATTGATATTATTTTGGATTAAAATGGTTAATTACATATAATAAGTAATTAGAAATTAATTAATTAAAATACGGACTGAAATTATAAATTTCCTGAAAAGTTAAAGGTTTGGTTAGTATTAATGGTATAGAAGTATGAAATTTGTCGTATTTGAATCTATAAGGACTTATTTTGTAATTAGGGGATAATTAAAGATATTGTTTTAAATAATTAATAAACAAAAGGCTAATAAATATGTAAATTGTGTAAATTAAGGGTTTGACTTGTAAATACAGAAAATGGAAGGTATAATCTGAATAAAATGTGAAACTTTGATATTTACACTTTTAACCTTGAAAATTGTTGATTTTGTATATTAAACCCTAAAATATGGAAAGTTGTCATATTTAACCCTAAACTTGTAAGGTTGACATGTTAAGTCCCTAAACTATTCAAAATACTTAATAGAATCTCAAATGATGAATATTACTAATTTTGGAAACTTACTAAAAATGGAAAGTTACTAAAAATGGAAAGTTACTAAAAATAGAAAGTATAACTTAAATGAATGGTTTGTAATTCGAATTTATCATTTCTTTAGGTTCGGTCAAGAGGGAGTGATTTTGATTTCCTGTGGTGTTTTCTTTGATTATTGCTTTGCTTCGGAATAAGGTACAGATATTCTGACCTTATCGTTAAGGTTTCTCATGACATATTCCTCTCATTCTTTGATTACTTATGTGATTTGCTTCATTTGCTCTGAGCCTTTTATCTTGGTTCTCTTATATGATCTGTTATTATGTTCTATCTGAACCCTGCTATGCTACCTTTGATATTTGAACCTTTGACATTGAACCTTTGCTATGATCCCTTTGAAATGAACTTTGATATGACTTTGCTTTGAACCCTTCAGTTTGAGACGAGACCCTAGCCACTATTTGTTTCCTACCATGAAGTTAAACATGCCGTGTTCATTGATGCAACCTTTGGCATGACTCATGAGTGAGTGAGATATTTCTTACCCCGTCCCCATGTTGATAATAATATGCGCATTAATGAAGATTATTATTTGTTCTAAAGGGGAGTATGATGCATCTAATTTGTTTGTATTTGGATGGATTATGACTTATGAAATATATGTATATTTGGTGACTGATGTTTGGTGGTGCATTCCACGTCTTATCCATATTTTGGAGCTCGCGACACCATGTATTACTAAGAAATGATTTGTTGGGCATTAGGTAATTGACTCGATTATTGATTTTCTGATTCATCTGACCTTACACTATGAATGGACTTCTATTTGTCTTAACCTTAGATTTGTATTCCTTTGATCATGTCTTGTGATATCCTGTGCACTCTTGTATCGTATCTTTGCTTTTCCGTTATCTTTTGCGTCGATTATATATATCTGTTCACTGGGCTATTTGTAAGCTCACCGCACTTTTCTTTTCCCTTTCGGCAGGTATCTAAAGCTAGGAAGCTGGGGTAGCTTAGTCGGGATTATGATACTGAGTGTGGACTTACCCTAGAGATCTTAGTTTTGATATATGATTTGTTACTTTTCGAGACATTCGTTATTTCGGTTATTTCGTTTGGATATGTCTGTCTTTTAAGAACTTATGTACCTTAAGTCATGTTGACTTATTTTCCTTTGGTTATTTATTTAAGACTTCCGCTGTTTATTGCCTTGTTGTTATGATTATTTTATGCTTGATGACACACCATATTTGTAATACTTCTACCCTTTTGGGTCGGGGCGTTATACTAACTCCATCCGTTTTTTGTTATCTTTTTGTTTTGTCAGGGGTAATTCCGTCACTTCATAGCAAATAGTTAATCTTATGGACCAAGCATGAAACATTGAGTATTAAACTTCCACCACCACCCACCACCCTCACCACCACCCTCACCACCGCCCTTACCACCACCCTCACCCACCACCACCATCCACCAATGCCACTCACTACCACTAGGTTCATAAAATGCCAATACAGATCCATTATACAAAACAATAAAGATCAATAGGTTCATAAAATTCCAACTCAAATACAAAGGGGGGACATCATAAAGCATACGGATATGCATTAAAGAGTAAAAAAAGCTACTAAGTTCTACAACTGAGTCCAACATTAACTTTTTATGTGAGAGTATAAACAAATCTATATTGTATTGGAATAACAATGGTAGATGGTAAAACTTCACAGCATTAGGAGGGTTATGTTCTTCACCTTTCACACCCTAAACAACAATCTTACAGCACATGTACACCTACTACAACTTACAGAAAACTACAAACAGCTCCAACTTTATTTTTTCAAGAGATTGATTGATAGAGTAATTCAACCTTTTTCCTAACTCCTTGATATTATCTTACAGATATTTAAAAAACCACATAGATGGCAACTCTTGCCTTCATAATCTGTCTCTATTTATGCCATATGATTTTTTAGACCACTATGTTTTATACCTTTTCAATTCGGGGAGGTAGTTCAAGATCAAGTTCTCTTCCTACATTTCAGCAGGTGGCGCTTTTGTATAATCACATCACAACTTGTAAAGTTGTATTTGTGATTATTGTGTTAATATAGTTACTAGTTGGTTCACCACATCTTGGTTCATTCATTATTTTGAAGTTGAATTTCAAGTCTATCGTCTTCTTATAAATCAGTCGTTATTTTCTTCTTAGATATTTCACTTCATTTTCTTCAAGACTAGGCTCATAAGCATGTGCAGAGAGGGTTTCAAGGAACCCTGTTTTAGGATAGGAGAAACTTCACAAGGCAGGAGCGTTGCATTTATCATAATAGGTGTAATATGGAGGACTCACAATCAGTCTTTCCAAATGAAAATGAAGCACATATGCACCACCAAGATAAGAAAAAAAGTTGTCCAAATTACAAAACTCTAAGGGAACATGAGACTGAACTAAGATAGCGTCAAGCTGAAGACACAGGAAAATGTAACGGCAATTTTACTTGTTGTTTCCCAAACAACTTAAGCAATAACTGATTATCATCAAGGTCATGACGGGTTGAGCTTACAGCTACAGCAAAGCCAAAATAGGCTGTAAACTTTGACCCATGTATGCAATACAAAGAAATTTAAGATTTTTCATGCTCCCTCCCACCCTATATATGTCTCTATATACACTTATATTCACATTTACAAATTCATTAACTTGTAATTATACATTAACATTATGGAAATCGTAAGGGGGGGGGGTGAATACGTTTCCTTTTAAAATCTTAAAATGTTTTATATCAAATTACCGATCAAGCGTGACACAATATGATAAATGTTCACATAGTAATACATCAAATCATAATAATACAAACCAACACACAAATGCAAGTATAAATATAAAGCAATAAATGCAAGTATAAATGTAAAGAGATAAGTGAAAGGAAATGCAAACCGGACACGATGATTTATAGTGGTTCAGTCATGAAGCGCCTCTTCGCCCTACTCCACTCCTCGAGTACCCAACTCGAGAGTTGCTTCACTAGGTTAGCAAGCTCCCTATGGCGCAGAAAACCGTACACAAATTTTGCCTTATATCAATTTCCGACACTAAGCTAGATGTCAAGTTCTAATCTTAGCTAGAACCAATCTATCACCACTTCACAACTTCTTCACTGCTTTTACGACTTCACCACACAACTTCACAACTACACAACTTCTTCACGCCTTAGTATTCTTTACCACACTACTTTACTACTTCACTTCACGACTTCACTACCCTTCATAACTTTTATATACCTCACTTCACAACTTCACTTCAACTAGACACTACTTTGATCACACTGATCTATATAAACTTCCTATGATCACCACGATCTAACAACTATACACACCATGATCACCATGATCAAGATGGACTCGATCTATACATTGTGAATGTAAGACATGTCATGAAATGCACTAAACTAACCTACAAAACTAAGTAACTTATGAAAGACGAATGTTTCTTCTCTTTCACTTGAATGGATGGAATGATTGAATCGCAGTGTGGGGGGGGGGTGGGGGTCAAAAATGGAGGGAGAGTAAAAAACTTATAATAAGTTAAGTGATCAAAGGAAAGGGTTTGAAAGGAGGTTTTTGATCAGAGAAAACTGTGTGCAAAGAGGTGAGAAAATCTGTGGAAACAGTCCACTATTTATAGGAAAAAATTTAATTTTTTATTTGGCCGGTCCCCTTAATTATACAAGGGCGGTCCCCTTAATTATGGCTGATCCCTTTAATTAATTAAGGGGCCCCCATTTTTCAACGCTCATCATTTTTTTTGCCTTTTGGGGGGAAGTTCATTTTTTGGAACTTCTAGCCGTTTTTTGGTAGAAAATTTGAATTCAAAATATTTATTTTGAATAAAACATTTCTTATAAATACAAAAATATTTTGTATATGTTTTTTTTAAATGTTTGTCCCATTTTTATAAAAAAATGTAAGGTTTGGAAAAATAAAAAATTTCTTTGATCATTCAACAAATTAAAGTTTTGTTTGTCATCACCATTAGTGATTACGTCGGGTAGAATTTAAATTATTTGTTGAAGAAAACATGAGAACATTGAAAATGTAGACCTATGAATTATGATTTGTGATTATGGAAGTAACTTAAGCACTTACGTTATGTGTTATAAGGTACTATGTTTTGTTCCAACACCAAAACATGAAGAGAATGTATAGATTAAATATCGTAATGTAATATTTCTACCAACAATCTCCCCCTTTTTGATGATGACCAAAAAATATAAACTATAACTCATAGTTAAATATATAAGTTACTTGTTTACACTTCTTCTCCCCTTTTTGTCAAAACAAAAAGGTGGACTTCTAGACGAGACTTTTACTACACTTCAGCTCTTCAATCAAAGAGGCGAGCTTGCAATCTCCTAAGTAAAGTTTTCCCCCCCCCCGCCCACTGTAATTCTATCAATCCCTTTTAAACAATGACACCCCTTGAAGATTGACTCAAGCGGATCCATGGATCAATTTAGTTGCAAACTCTTAACCTACATCAATGGTTAGTTTCGTGCAAAAAAAAATATATAGGGATGAAATACACATATCAAGAAATGTATAAATGTCTTAAACGGTTGCGAATGTAATGGCTTGGACATTTGAAAATGCTCCCCCTTAGTGTATGCTCCCCCTTGATTGGGGCACCAAGAAATCGAGTAACGGAAAAGTGCTACAAAACAAAGTTAGTAGAAAAATGCACATATATATAATGATGATGATAGATATATATGCAAGACATTTAGTGGGGAACAAATCATGTATGTTTTAGGTATATGCACTCTAAAGTGTAGACCTAAAGAAGACAACAACCTAAATAAAGAAAAATGATGAATGCTTAAGACATGAAAATGTTTAGGAACCAATGACAAGATTCGACTTACACATGCTTAAGGACTAAGACTTGACCAACAAGTCTTATTTTGAGAATGACTCCTTCCAAGATGTCATATGGATAATAAGTATTAACATATGATGATGTGGTTTGAATAGACTAAGTGTTGTATTGAGAGATTTCTTAAAATCCTCAAGAATTTCTTTGTTACTCATTATGTATGCTTTTCATGTTTTGGGGTGTTTAAGGAAAAAACATTATCGTAGGGTAAGACTTTAGGTCAACTAAATGTTGAGAAAGGATGATTGGTTAGAGGAAACAATAAACTAAAAAGGATGAGCGTGAATGGAAAAGGAATGTGTAGACAATATGTTTGTTTGTATGTTTTGTTGGTTTTATGTTTATTAACAAGAGTAAAAATGGAAATGATTGGATGAAAAATGAAAGACACGACATTGTGATGACTCAACAACACTTGAAGGTTGAATATCTTCTTTGTGTTCTTCACTTGCTTAAAAGAGGAAATGATTTGATGAAAAATGAAAGACACGATATTGTGATGACTCAACAACACTTGAAGATTAAATATCTTCTTTGTGTTCTTCACTTGCTAAAAAGTGAAAATGATTGGATGAGACGCATTTTATTATGAAATTCACTTGACTTTTGACAACATAGGCACACATGCTTATGAGTGTCGGGATATGAAGATGAGACACATTTCATTACGAAATTCACTTGTGGGGAATGGTTACATGGTGAATCTTCTTCTGGAGATGACTTGGTGGATGACTCGAGATTAATAGTAGTAAGGATGACTAAGTTTTTCATTTCACTTTGTTGGTTTGGGGATGTACTAGAACTAGTGATCACTAACAAGAGTGAATAATAGTTATGAGGTTTGAGTGTATGGCAGAAGTGTATCTTGTAGTTTCTAGTGAATAAAAATCACCTATGTGAGTTCTTGAGAGTGTCTGGTTAAAGGATATATGTGAAGATGTGTGTTTTCCCTTCCTTTCTAATTCGTACTCATCCGGACATAAATTTTGGAATAAAAAGAATAGGTGAAGAGAAATAACGACGAAAGCGATGAGCTTGACAATGTCATGACGGGTGACGGTTAGCATACGATGAACTTCATCCGCGAAGTTATGTAGCCCTTCTCGAGTATTGCGAATGTTCATAGAACAATCACACGACTTGGTAAGAGGTTGTCTTAAAGGTGGTAGCAGAAATGTGGATGGAAGATATTAACCATCTATATAATAATAGAGGCGTGACAAAGGTTTTTGTGAAACGACTTAGACATGAATAATGAGTGACATTTTAATTTGCATTTCGCGAATTAAAAATGCTTAAACATTTAGGATGAAATGATTAAGTTGTTGAGATTTATCAAAACATATCTACTAGTAACAAGACTATTAAAATGAGAATGTGTCAGAACCCTATAATCACTTCACTTCATTATCATGGAATGATCAAGAAAATAAAGATGGAAGATATGAAGAATGTAGAGAGAAGTTAGAGAGAAAAGTGGGTTGCTTATATAAAATGTCTTACAAGAAATGAATCAACCAACCACCTCACCTTACTTGGTGAGGTGTATATATACTAGGACTAAAAGGCTTGCATGCCTTTAGTAATTCTACGGGCCAGGCTCGGGATTACTTGGGCTTTCATCCCAATATACGTGACCGATTAGATTACAAATAAGAGCCTGTTTACCCGTCTAGCCTATTACAACGTATATTAATTTAGTGACCGAGACCTAATATAATTATGAACGAACTTCCATTGTTTGACTCAATATTTTAAGGCTAACAATCTCCCCCGAAGTGAGTTTATTGTGACACTCCTTCGTGAAATCAATGAGATTGCTTTTTTCGTTAAGCTCTTGTGATCTTTGTCTCTGTCTACGTTGTAGGATTGTTCCTTCATGCTTTGTGATCTTTGGTCTTGAGCCTTTGTCATTGTCTTTAGACTTCGTCTTTTCCGTCCGAGATCTTTAAATCTTTATCCTTCTGTCTTGATCGTCTTTGCCACCTTGCGATCTTGTGTCTTGACCAACATGCTCATACTTTGCATCATCTTGAAAGCTTGCTAACAATCTACAATCTCCCATGATAGACTGATATCTTTGAAGGAAGATGCTTGTATATCATAAGTCTGAGCGGAAGTCTTGTCGTTAATTCTTAAGCTTCAGATACTTGAATCTTGATGCTCTTATAGAATGTCTTTGTAGTTTGAGCATGAGCATGTTCAGAATTGAATCCGACTTCAAGCTGGAATGAGGCATCACCATCTCCATCTTTATGTACCCCTGAAATAAAAAAATTAACACAATAAAGGCGGGTGGACGAATGAGTGGTCTTTTGTCATTCGTCCGAAATATGTAGATTTAACCTCCGGTTCCGAAGGACACGTTTTACAGTATACATATTGAACCTAATGATCAGGTAGATCAAAGAATCTCCTTGACAAAATATGGTTTTTTCCACTCAGAGCGTAGGATCTTCTAACACAGATGTATTAGATCCACTATGCATGCATATTCTCATTACCGGAATATCTCAAAGCAGACAACACGATAAGAGTGAATCAGATAGTTAATAGCTTCTGATTATGCGTCAATTCATTTACTTGGACCTTTATCATATCCAGTTGACACACAAGCTTGAGTTCATATAGAATCTCGCAAGTCACCTACCGCAGTATGTTGATGATTGACACTGGAAAATTTCCATTCAGTCATTGAGAATACTAAAGAGTAACACACTGAATGTTCTGGCAGAAATCACAATGATAATTGCGAGACTCTTGATAATCACTTGTGAACTTAATGATGACAACACAATGATTGTCCATTGGAAAAAAAAAAATGTTCCTAATGAGATTGTATTTTTAATGAACTCTTAGCTCTAGACTCGTTAGTGCGTTTAGTTATAGTAATCGAAGGCTGGAGCTGAACTTCCACCTATTCAATATAACTAACATCGAGTGAGAATAGTCAATAGTAGTCGGAGGTGTATCTCTGTGACAAATGAGACAAGTTCATTTGAAGAAACTCGAATGCTGGGGAGGGTTTGTACAATTGCAATCACTGGGTCCCATGGATGCGTCTTTAATTGTCACAAACAACATTGGTGATTCTGACAGCATATGTAATGACCCAATTCTGCCTAAGTTATTGGAGGCTTTCATTCTTTTCACCCTTTATCCATACATTTCTTTTTCATGTCTTCAACCCTTCAATGCTTACCAAGACGTCATTACTAACACCTTGTTGTGATTGTTCCAGTGTTAGCTCAATCTTAGTCGGGGCATTCTTCCCTTATACCATTCATCACCAATCATACAAAGAGACTACTATTCTAACTATAGAGTGTCCTTGGGTAGATCCCTCTGGTTCTGGTTGATATCAAGACAACTACCTAACCTTACCACCTTATTGACTCATAATCGTCGTGAAATAAAATTTTTAGGAACAGAGATCGTAACCTATAAAACCTTTTTCGAAGAGTATCCAAGCACTTTAAGTCGATAAGACACTTATTATTTCAAGATCACATTTTTAAATACATTACTCCCCATTATTTAAATACTAAAGCACTTAGTTCTTTTGAAGTACTTTGTGATTACGAATTGTCTTGAAATACCATGGGAAATCTTTTACATAGCATGAATTAACATGGAACATAAACTTGCTCCCCCTCCAATTTTACATATGTTTGACACAAAAAAACAATGATACCAAGTGTGTAAATTGAATAACAAATAGAGTTGAACACTTTATCATCTTATAACTATCATTCAATTGAATTGTCAATATTATCTTGTTGTTATTAAGAGACGTTTATGAATTTATTATTTGAATACATTAGAATGGCCTGTGAGATGGTGTATCCAACCTACATTAAATGTTGTTTTTTTTGAAAAAACTCCCCCTTGA
The DNA here is from genome assembly GCA_026074375.1 of Tanacetum coccineum. Taxonomy (NCBI): domain Eukaryota; kingdom Viridiplantae; phylum Streptophyta; class Magnoliopsida; order Asterales; family Asteraceae; genus Tanacetum; species Tanacetum coccineum. Next base: position 25,326 of record BQNB010054715.1, on the reverse strand, counting down.
ACGATGGAGGTGTTGAACACAACAATTTTGAAAGATTATTAATCGTCATGGAAAATTCATGGAAAAAGTGTTGTCCCAACAATTTGAAAAACATCATTTAGAAGACATTCCTTCCAACTCTCTCAGGCTAAAGCGCACCTTATGCAACACTATCCATTTTCTTGAGCTTAAAACTTTGAAATGTCTGGTAAGAACAGCTCAAGACCGAGCAAAGTTTAATTTTCTCGTTGTTAGGATAAGTTATCTTTATAGATAAGCTTTCCTTTATTTGAAGTCCGGGTTACGTACTGATATTTGCACATAAGCCATCAAGAAAAATTAGAAATGACATGTTTTAAAAACATTTGAAACTCCTGCTCGAACTTCATTTACACACCCGTGTCAATGTTAATCGACATTTCTAGGTCTCCGTAAATGTTAATCGATTCCAAGAAGACATGTCCGAGAAGTAATATATTTTTTGAAACATTTTTTGATTTTTTGATTTTGTATTTTCATTTAGTAAATTGTTTATCTTTTTTGATATTATCTTTTTGGAAATTTTTATATTGTTGTGGTTTTTCTTTATTTTACAATATGTACATGTTGATGTTTGATGAGGCATCAAGCAGATTCATTTGTCAGAACCTCCAGATTCTGCTGGAGTAAGTCTAACGTCTCATACAATTCGTCAGACGAATACATAAACCTTATCTACTGGAAGGCTTTAGTAAACATGTCAGGCAATTGGTATTTCAGTTTTCTGAACAATAGTATAATTTAATTAGACCAGTATATCCAACATGTCTTTGATGAAATGATACCGAGTATGGATGTGCTTGGTACGGGAGTGCTGCACGGGGTTGCATGATATTGCTATGGCTGACTGAGAGTCGCAATACAACGGTATTTTGTTGTAGTTGAAGCCATAATCTTGAAGTTGTGTCCGCATCCACATTACTAATGAGCAAACTGCAGATAATGCCACGTATTCAAGCTCTGCGGATGACATTGCCAGTACTATCTGTGCTTCTTTAACATCCATCTGACTAGCTTATCACCTAGGAACTGTATATTCCTCCAGAAGTGCATTTGTGATTATCAACACAACCGGACATGAAATCAGAATCTCTGAAAAGCTTTATATCAAAAGCCAGAACCTTCGGATACCAAGTCCAATGTGAATGGTACCTCTAAAGTATCGAACGATCCTTTTAACCTCTTTGAGGTGTTTTTTAGTCGGTCTTGCTTGATATCTTGCACAATAACATACAGCTTGCACTATGTCTGGTCTACTAGATGTCAGATACATGAGTGACCCGATTTTGCTATGGTAGTCAGTTTGGTCTACGGGTTCACCACTCAATTCTAATCCAAATTAAGTTTTCGTAGCCATTGTTAACCAAAGCTTTGTCCCCTTTTTTCATACCAATGTTTTTTCAGAATCCTCTAAAGTATATTTTAGCCTGATTGAATAAAGATACCGTGCGCGGGATTTGGTGGATCCTGAATTTCCTAAAAAGAATTTCATTTCCCCTATTAACGTACAATCTCACATCAATCGTGCATTAATTTTTCTCAAAACGTTTTGAAAATTTAGGGTTTTGTGTAACCAAAAATAATGTCAATCACCGTAAATCTGCACAATAAATGTCCTCCCCCGTATTATAATCGTGAAAACGTCGGTCAATGATACCTTTAGTAAAACCTTTGAAACAAGAATTTTTGGAGAGTTCATCATGACCATGCTCTCAGAGCTAGGTTTCAATCCATATAGAGCCTTTCCTAGACGGTCAACCTTTGTCTGGATTCAGATCAACGAATCCGTCAGGTTTTTGTGCAAATACACCTCCACCTTCAATGGACCATTAAGAAAATGTTGTTTTCACGTCCATAACTGATACAATAGGAAAAGACTTGTGTGCAGCATATGCGACAAAAATCAGACAGCCTCCAAGCCAGCAACTGGAGCAAAAGATTCTTCAAAATCAAATACCCTCATTCCTGAGCATACACTTTGCTACACAAGTCCGTGCTTTTTGCAATATAGTTTGGTCTTCATCCATTTTGTTTTTCCAAACCACTTTAGCTTGATTACGTTCTTTTGCCAAAAAGGATGTCAACGAGTTCCCATACTTGTATCTGTCAAACCTGATGAAGTTAACTTCCTGCATTCTTTCTATCCTAGCATAATCAGCCAATGCTTACTTAATGTTTTTCGGTTCAACAATACTCAACGGTGGAGTGCGAACAACACATTTCAGATCTGTTAGACAAGTTATCGTCTATGTTTTGCACTGACTTAGATGGATTTCCACGAACTTAAGTTAACGGTGAGATCTTATTGTCCCCAGCGGTATTCAGATACTTGAGGTTGATTGAAGGTATGCTCATTTGAATACCAATATTATAGTGAGTGAAGACTTCAGCATTTTCTTATACCATGTACAGAAAGGATTGGTAAAATTCTGCTTGATTACATTGTTTTTCCTTAGCATGAACATTTGTAGGATGTTGAATGTTTTGATGGAGGTTAGATATATTCAATTGAGTGGTGTGTCTTTTTGAATAGAGTTGTCGGTGGGGAGAAGAAGACTTGTTTGACAACGAGAATACCAATCATTGTAAAAATTCACGTACAAATGGACTCAAAAGAAGATCCAACTCCTAATGTGATGGAACTATTGTATCTGCTAAAGGAGAAAACAATTTGTAATTTTGTGCGGGGTCAGGGTTGTCCATAATCATACGCCTTTGTCGTTGGGGAACGAGGCCTGAAGTGTCATTAAGCAACATACGCTCTGACATCTCTTTTGATCTCATCAAATCTGAGAGGATGGATTCAACTATCAAACCTTTTTCTCGGTTGTAGACACGATATCCCTTTGACTGAGAGTATTATCTCACCAAAATGCAACTGAATCCTTTTTCTTTCATCTTTTCCAATTTTCACCATATCTTGTTAAGTAACAATTGCAACCAAGATGTAAAGGAGTTTAATTGAGGTTTTCTGTCCATTAATGATGTGATATGTCGTTTCCCCCCGGTCATGAGTGGGATGATGAATATGGATCTGTTTTGAGTATAAGCATGTGCGGCTTTGCAATTGCTTTAGCCCAAAATAATAAAAGGAAATTTAGAAGCCGAAAGCATCGTTTCAAGCACCTCAAACGAGAGTACGTTTCATCTTTCCGACAACGACTCCGTTCTGTTCAGGATGATTTCCAGAGTATGAAGTTTGATTCTCACATTCCCTTCTTCTTAAAGAATGCTTTAAGTGTCGTGTTTAAGAACTCAGTGCCTCTGTCAGTGCGAACAAACATTACTACTAGGGCTAGAAGATATCTTTGGATCAACGTTAGAAAAGTCTTTTAAAACTTCCACCCCCCTGGTTTTTCATCCTTCGAACATAGAAAAAGAGTCCAACTGTATCTTGGAGTAGTCGTCGGACGATTACCAGAATATATTTCTTCCTATTATGCTTGCAAACCACGCATTGGAACCAACAAAAGTCCAAGAAGCAAAATTACCGCCTTTTGAACTGGAACAGTATTTGACTTGAAGTGAACTCGTTTTGCTTTACTTCCCATTCACAAGAGGAAACATAGATTGATCTTGACAACTTCAGTTTTGTAAACCAATCACACATCTTTCTTTGAAAGCAAGTGTGATAGTAATGTCCAAAGTGAGATGAGAAAGTCTTTTCGATGCCATAACCCACGCTTGAGTGGTGAGTTCTAACCATGGACAGATTGGAAGTTGATAGTTGTTTACTATCTAGAAAAGAAATTGTATAGAGATCATTTCCACAGATTACCAGGTTATTAAGTTCTATCCCTTAAAGATCTCTGAACAAAAACACGTAGATTTTCCGAAATGCAACCTCCAAATCCGCATCACAGAATTGACCAACCGAGAAAAGATTATGATTGAGACCTTCGACTAGTAAAAAACCTTTTATCGTGATATTTTCCTTGAACCAAATCTCCATAACCAAGAATTGGAAGCAAAATTGATCATTGCAAAAAAACGAACGGTACCCAGGTATTTTTCAACAAAATTGCACAGCACTAGATATATTGCCCGTTATGTGCTTTTGTGCATACAGAGTCAACAATGAATCGGATAGTTGTATAATCTGCAAGGAATTATAGGACGTTGGAATACATGAAAAATTTGGATCCTAAAGTGTTTGTGAGTTTAAGAACATTAGATAACCTAGATACATTTTTCTTATGGAAAAACTAACTTTCTAGACACAACTTTTGTTCCTAACTTATAGATACCCATTTCCTTTTTGTTGCTTAGGAAACCCATTTATATGCTGATAGGCCTTGTTGTCTATCCACCATTTCCAGACGCCTTACTAGTGCTTCATATAAACATCCTATAGTAACTCTTGAATTTGTGATAGTGGATTCTGATGCAACTGTTTTCTTATGGGGTGTTGCAACAGATTTTTGTTCGCAAGACTTTAGAGTTTTTTCTAGAACAAATAGGCACTCTTAGACTTCTTAGTTCTAAGCATATACGTCTAATAACAACTTAGAAACACAACATCCATGATTCCATTAAACACACATTTTCCACAAGTAGCACAAACACATTAACATTCGAAAGTTCTGGAAATTAAACTGTCATTACAACGAGTTACAAGACCTTTGTTTGATTAGAAATACAAAAATCCTCGGTGTTTCCTTCTACTTCATCTTCTTAAACTTAACCATGAGTATGTGATTGGCACGACCTTATCTTTCATTGAATTGCTCTAGGTTGTGGTCTGCTAACATTATTTTGTGAGCAACCTCCTTAGATGAGTAGATACGCGAGGATTATAGTAATCCTAGAATTCTGATTCAAACTGAGGTGCTCTAGTTATGTGGTACTACTACTTGCAATTACGCGCTACATGCCGGTTTAATCACATTTGTGTTTCTTACAGCTTGCGTGCTGTTTGAGGCAAATTTCCTGTGGAGTGACTGGTTTTGATAAACCCTCTGACTCATTAGTTTTTAAAACTGACATTTCTTTGCAAAATATTTTCTCTTAAGAGAGTCTGAAAAAGGAGTCGGTTTTCCTAAATAACTATGGTTTTGATCCTTTTATGCATTTGGTTGTCGAACAACAGATGGTTTATCAAACTTAGTGTCCACATATTTTCCTTTGCATTTTTTAATGAGTTTCTTTAACTCACTTATTGCAATGTTCTTGTCTTGCAGTTGAGCTTTCAAATCTTGTATTTCAAAATATTGTTCACGTTCTTTTCAAAATACATTTGAACAGCCTTTTTTCTTTGCAAACCGTGTCAAGAGAAATTGAGTGTTTTTCTAATTTAGCAAAACTTCGTAAAAGCTCAGTGTAAATCTCTTTACTTACAAATTCAGTTTGTTCAGAAAGCTTTTGTGCAAATAGTCACATTCCGTTGACATTATGAAGGATATAATCCAAGCATTGTAATATCAGTGATCACATCTAAAATCAAATGAAGATTGCAAAATAAGAACACATAATATCTTTAGACACACATTCTGCAAAAGCATAACATAACAAGTTTGAAAATTCTGCTTATCAAATTTCAAGTTCATCTTTAAGAGATTCAACGTACATGAAAATTAGCATGCATTTCTTGCTTAAGTTCATGTACAAATCACAACTATCATTCGGAGTCTTAAGGGCAAAGGGGCATCAAACAGGTCTTAACTGGATTTCATATCTTGCTGCAGTTGTTACGAAATGAAGAATGTCGTTTGAAATGTTTTACCATGCTTAATCGACAATTTCTTTCAGTTATATGATAATATTTACGTCATGACATTATATGCTTGTCTACTTTTGCTTATTGATTTAGACACCGGTTAAGAAAAACAAGTTTTTGAAAATATTTGGTTTTGTTTCATAAATGATTTTCTCCACATCTTCTTTCTCATTTCAATATCTTCGATACTGAATTTATAATGCTGAGTCGGGGTTTAAAATTCTCATAAGACTATTTCCATAAGTAGTCAAAATGTTTCACTAAGTCTTTATTCAATTTTGATCGACTCTCGTTATCAAGAGTCAGAGTCTCTTCCCTATCGGGGACGAGTCTGTTTGCAGGATCAGATTGGTCATGTGGGATCGCATACAAACATGGTATCTCATTTTGAGGCCTATTTTGAGGTACCCTTGGATTTGGCAAAGGTAGGTCGTTTGCATTAAAAGTAAGGCATTTGGGATGCTAACATAGAGGGTTTTATTGATTAACTTCATTTTGTAAACAAATTCATTCAAAACTTAACATGGTTTTCCATTGAAATCATTTGTCAAATGTCTTTTCCTCCTCCTTAAGCTTCCAACATCCGTTATTACATTTGTTACTCCTTGACAAGACATTCGTAATGTGACTTGGTTAAAAGACTCTGTTGACTAACTCATCATATTTTCTATTGACTAACTGAAATTTTCATAGGCCTTATAACTTTTAAAACTTCTTTTACTGACAATTTCTTATTTGAGCTAATAGTCCAGAGTTTTCATTTAACCCTTCTTTCAAGTTTGTCATAGTCCAACTGTACCGGATCATTAAAGGCCTAGACCTCTCAAACACAGTCGTATTTATTTTGAAGTGCAACTAAGCAACTATCCCGAAACTAATAGATCCCCTAGAGTTCTCACTAACTAGTATTCCGCGCAAGAAAGATTTGTACTCAGTTTAACTCTTGAGTCCAATGTGCATTTCTTTCTTGAATTGCTTTTGAATCTTTTATTTTAATCTACATCAAGCTTAATTACAATAAATTAGCCACGTGCAACACGCTCATCATCACATTCCTTCTACACGCCATTATTGTCCACCGAATAATCATAATCACACCTATCCGGTGAGTCAGGAGATGACCATAACTATCACACAATTCCACAGCACAAGTGTTACTAAAGGGATTCAGATATGGACCAAAATGTTGTTATGACATTGGCAAACACATTCTCGTCATTATCGCATTTACCTTTTCTAAATGCTCCCGCTATTGTGCCTGAATCAGCATAGAACCCTCCTAATCTTTGGCATGTAACTGTAATGTGCTTCCAACCTCTTGTTCATCAATCTCTTCATCGTGTTCTGCTAGCCAGTTAGATAGCTTCTGCTTTAAGTTGAACTCCTTTCTCATCTTGTTACACATCAACATCTTATTCCTTGCGTGATACTGGAAAAAAGGGTGTTTTTCTTTACCCAGTTTTTGGCTTTCTGCATTCCTTAGCATAATGACAAATTCCTTTGCAGACTTAAAACAATGTATCCCAGACTGTAGCACTACTTAGAACCACCTACATTTACCTAGCCCAAACAACATTCACTGCCCTCTGAATCCCCAACTTCCAGACTACTGATTGAGTCATTCCATTTACCTTGGAGTAGTATCCACATCTCGTTTCTGGAGTTTGACGGAAGTTCGAGGTTGTTGTAGGGTAGTTTTTAGTAGAGTTTCATAAGTAATTTGTAATGAGAGCCAAATTTTTCTGCATGTCTTTAATCCATCTGAGCTTGTACAGAATCATTGTCTTCTTCAGAAGCTGACTCAGATGGTGGAGTGAATGGTTGGCTATCACTATTGCCTTTGTATCTTGTAGTTGCAGAGATCTGGTTGGAAGTGACGCTTTGATGATGGTGCATATGATTTGTGAGGGTTTTGATGTTTGGTAATAAGGGTCTTAGAAGTGTTTGACAGCAGTAGCAACAAGTGACTAATGGTTAGCATACTTGCCATTCTTTCAGCACGGAGTTCATTATCTTCCCATTTTGGTATTGTTCAGAATGCAAAGAGCTTATGGTAATGAAAACTTTCATCCACTGTGATTGTAGCTAGCTGTCACAATTGGGGTGACAAATCTTGACCATAGTCTGGTTGAAGTTGGTTGAAGAAATTGAACATTGCGACATTGCATCTTACAACGTCAAATTATTTCTGATCATTTCATTCTTATCATTTTTGTAGAAACTTGTGATAGTAAGACACCATTGTTTCTCCATCATGAGAGGTAGAAATGGACCAAAACTCCCAAAATAAGATTTATGTCCCTTGACACTTGTCAATATTGAGTGATTCCTTGTTGTAGCCTTTCGATGGCTTCCCACATTCATGAGCTGTCTGACTGCATCAACAGTTGGTATATTTCATCTCCAATTTCCAGTCAATATCAAATGAATCGCTTCTTTTATTTTTATTCAAAATGAAGCTCTGTTCTCAGATCATATCAAAACTGTCTCGCTGTTGTTTGTTCAGAACTGCTAGAGAAACCTCTGTTGCAGGAACACTGAGTTGAGACAATCGTTAGGAGTGTAAGGACCTTTAAGAATGCCACTTCCGAAGGCATCACCATTTGGTCTTGTTCAATGTAGCGTAAGAACCGGAACCGCCATTGTGCATAATCGAGTCCTATGCAAGCATTGGTGGAACGACCCCTTGATCCAGATGCCGATTATGTTTATATGCATTTGACTGTCGATGTGTAATTCATTGGAGTTGTCCATGATGAACTGAATGTTGAATTATAAAGTGAAAATGATTTGTAGGACCTTAACGTAGATTTTTTGTGATTGAAGTTGTGTGTAAAATGAAAGCAGGATACACGTTCAGGGATTTACAGTCTATGATTCAAACCCGGAAAAGAATTGTGTCTTTAGCGGGATTATTACAAAATCAATAGAACACCGTGAATGTAATTGATTTTGATTATGGTTAGTTGATTAAGTTTGAGTTGCGTTGAGTGATTATTTGTCCTCGTATTCCGAATTAAAGTCCAAAGTCCTACAAGTTTGAGTTTGGTCCTGATTTTATTTTTTGATAGAAAAATGATTATATAGATTCCAAATTAGTCAAATACCACCTGATTCGCAGATTCGACCTTACTTTCTCTGAAATTTCGGAAATAGAGTTTTCAAAACAAGGGTTTTTCAATGGACAAAACACCAGTCTTCTTAGACAAAACATAATGAAGTCTTGAACAAAACGCTATGCGAAGTCTTAAGACAAAAGCCATGAAAGTCTTGAGAACCAAAATGAGCAATAAAATCTTGAGGAAGGAATATAGATGGAACAAAACGCGAATGAACAAAACGCAATGTTTGAAGACAAACCGCAGAACCAAATCGCAACTCCCTAGACAAACCGCAAGAGACAAAACGCAACCAAGAAATGAAATGGACAGAGTCTCCCCTAGGCAAAATGCAATAAGGGTCTTCAATTAGGCAAAACGCAGAACCAAAACGCAATAGGCAAAACGCAATACCCAAAACGCAGAGGCAAAACGCAATAACCAAAACGCAATCCTACAATAAAGACAACAAGCATACATTGTACCTTCACAAAATAGACAAACCGCAGTATCTTTCTTTGACAAATCCGCAGGAGCAAAATGCGAACCCCGCAAGCAAAACGCAATCAAGAACACCCTTCGATAGGCAAAACGCAGCCAAGAAAAAATCTTCAAACTTTCTTGTAAGCCACGAAATGATGTTCAAACTACCAAGTAATGATGCAAGGGATAGTTCTAAGCCCGAAAGTACAAGTCTTTAACATCTTTAACCACAAACAAAGATCAAATAATGATTATTTCCTTGCTACTTTTTCGAACAAAAAAAAATAAAAAAACCTACCACGCAATATCAATCACTATCCACACCAAGGCACTGATACCACAAATGTCTGAGTCGGAACCTCCTATAATCACTTCACAATCATTCCCCAGGTTGCGATGGATTTGATCACAAAAATAAGAGATGGAAGATATGAAAATGTAGAGAGAAGTTATAGAGAAAAGTGGGTTGCTTTATATAAAAATAACTTTACTCAGAAATAAATCAACCAACCACCATCACCTTACTTGTGAGGTGTATATATACTAAGGACTAAAAGGCTTGCGTACCTTAGTAATTCTCCGGGCCGGCTCGGGATTACTTGTGGCTTCGCTTGATACACGTGACCGATTAGATTGACAAATAAGAGCCCGTTTACCTCTAGCCCTATTACAACTTATATTAAATTAGTGAACGATGATCCTAATATAATTATGGAACGAACTACCAATTTCGACACAATATTGTTTGAGGCTAACATAAGTAGAACAGACTAAAGATGAAACTATGTCTTGTAGCTCAAGCACCCTATTGAAATATGCCTAGTAATAAACTTGGAACCCGATGAGTAGATTAAAGACATAGTTGCTCAAAAACACATGACCGATAATCAAAAGTTATTTTCTTCATTACAAAGCATACAACTGAGGAAAACGTAATCTTTGAGGTAGCAACTTGAACGTTAAAGTCCATAAGGCACAGGTACGATTTCTAAGACACTCCCTATAATTGAAAATGTTAAGCACGGAAGATAACTTAACATATAACTTAGCTTAGTGAAGGTCAAATAAGTGATAATCAAATGCAAGTAAATATTAACCAAACACTATAGAAACATAAACTCAAGAGATGAAAGGTTAAAGGTAAAGGAATTATAAAATAGGAATATTATGAAACGAAACTAAGGAAATAAACCGGAAGACAAAAATATGCCTATGTGCAACATTGGACGAAAACTCCACACTATGGCAATAGGATATTAGGTCACGCTAAAATGCAATTAAGTTCAACATTAGCATCAAAAGAATTAGTTAGAAACTATGCCAAACTAAATAAGACACGACATTTTTTGTGATGCCTTGCAAAATTAGAAAACAAGCTCATAGAGTCACAAGGCTAAAAATATAGTTTCAACCACTAGAAGCATAGAACTAACTTCAACAGTAGTATTTGTTTGTGTGCCCCTCCGCCATACGAAAGTTATTTAAGGTAAACGATCTACTTAGTAATTGTAGATGACTATTCTTGATTCACATGGACTAGATTTTTAGCAAATAAAACCGAAGCCTTCGAAAAATTCAAAATGAAATATTTAGCAAAATGATCCAAAACAAATTAGGATGTTCCATTGTATCAATTAGAACGGATCATGGTCGGGAATTTGATAATGAAGTACAATTCGGAAACTATTGTGATTTAAATGGGATATCTCACAATTTTTCCGCTCCTCGTACTCCACAATCTAATGGGGTAGTAGAAAGAAAAAATCGCACTCTACAAGAAATGAGTAGAACCATGTTAAATGAACAATCCATTCCTCAAAAATTTTGGTGTAATGCGGTCGATACGTCAACCTATATAATTAATAGAGTTTCCATTAGACGTATTTTAGGAAAAACTCCATACGAGTTGTTAAGAGGTAGGAAACCAAACCTTAACTATTTTAGAGTATTCGGAAGTAAATGCTTTATTCTTAATACAAAAGATTACCTCACCAAGTTCGACCCAAAGTCGTACGAAGGTGTTTTCCTAGGATATTCGCAAAATAGTAAAGCTTACATAATACTTAACAAACAAACAATGAAAGTTGAAGAGTCGTTGAATGTAACTTTCGATGAAACTCCTCCCCCGCCTAAAACATCACCATTGGAAGATGATGAGTTAGTCGAAGAAGAAGCTATTGAGGTTAGTAAAACAAAACCCATAGGCAATGATCTTGAAGACATTTCATTAGAAAATAATCAAATTGTAAATATTAAAGAATCTAAAACTCATCCCCTAGAAAACGTTATTGGTAATCTAAATCAAAGAACTCTTAGGTCGCAAGCTCAAGACAAAAGCAATTTCTTTTGCTTTATTTCAACAATAGAACCTAAAAATATAAATGAGGCATTAAAAGATGAAAATTGGGTAATGGCCATGCAAGAGGAACTAAACCAATTTAAAACAAATGATGTTTGGGAACTAGTCCCAAATCCCATGGATATGACCATTATAGGAACAAAATGGGTATATAGAAATAAACTCGATGAAAATGGCGTCGTAACTAGAAACAAAGCTAGGTTAGTCGCCCAAGGTTATAATCAACAAGAAGGAATTGATTATGACGAAACATATGCACCCGTAGCTAGACTAGAGTCCATAAGAATACTTTTAGCTTATGCTTGCGCACTAGACTTTAAGTTATACCAAATGGATGTGAAGAGTGCATTCCTTAACGGTTTTATCAATGAGGAGGTTTACGTGGCACAACCTCCGGGATTCATTGACTTCGCAAAACCTAATTATGTCTATAGAATTAAGAAAGCTCTTTATGGTCTAAAACATGCCCCAAAATCTTGGTACGATCAATTAAAAACCTTTCTTATTAAACATGATTACTCCATGGGAATGGTAGATAACACACTCTTCACTAAAAAGAAAGACTCCAACCTCATTATTGTCCAAATATATGTTGATGACATTATATTCGGATCAACTTGTCAAGAAATGTGTGATGACTTTGCCAAGATCATGCATGATGAGTTTGAAATGAGTATGATGGGGGGAACTAAATTTTATCTTAGGATTACAAATAAAAAAAATTAGATGATGGAATATTTTTTAATCAATCAAAATATATTAAGGAAATGCTTAAAAAAATTTAGACTAGAAGACTCTAAGCCAATGAAAACCCCTATGTCTACAAATACCAAACTCAAGAGAGACGAAGAAGGTGAGTCCGTAGATAATACCAAATATAGAGGCATGATAGGTAGTTTATTATGCTTAACGGCAAGTAGACCCCATATCATGTTTAGTGTTTGCCTTTGTGCACACTTTCAAGAGGATCCCAAAACCTCTTACCTAGAAGCGGTTAAACGTATCTTCTGATATATTAAAGGTACTACGCATTTAGATTATGGCATCCTTAAGGATCCGACTTAGATTACAATAGCGTATGACGGATTCGGATCATGCGGGAGATTACGTAGAGCGCAAGAGCGCTAGTGATTGTTTGCAACGTTTACTGGGATGTTGTCTAGCATCTTGGTTTGTCAGATAGAAGGCAAACCGCTATAGCCATAATCCACATCCGAAGCAGGAATATGTAGCCACGGAAAGGCATGTCAATAAGCCTATGATTGAAACAAGCTCTCGTAGAACTATGAGTTAGGTTAGGACGACATTCCAATTATGTGTGATTAACCAAAGGGGCTATAGTACTTTATGTAGATCCCGTTTCAACACTTCAGACAAACACATTGAGGATTCGCCATCACTTGTTTCACGATAATATTCAAAAAGGGATTATTCTTTATAGAAAAATGTCTCATTGGTAGACAACATCGGCCGATATTCTAATCTAAACCACTTAAAGTAAGCATTTAACTTGTACGTCTAGGATCTAGGTTTGATGGAACACGCGCGCGCCCTCCGCGCACACTCTCTCACACGCCCACACCCACACCCCCCCCCCCCCCCACACACACCCACACCCACCCACCCACCCACACCCCCGCACGCACGCACGCACGCACACACACACACACACATTTTAAATACATTAAAACATTAAAAAAAACTCTTCCCCAAAGTGGCATACGCCACTTTACTGGCGCCGAGGCCTTCGGCGAGTGGTGGCGGTATCATGGCGTGCGAGTGGCGACGCCACTTTGCTCTCTGTACATAGATTTGGCGCCGGCTAAATGTGATGATACCCTTCACTTTTAAGAAACTTTATTTGAGTCGTTTTAGTATTCTTAGGTCTATCTAGATCACGTCCCAACACATTCAGATCTTAAGATTAATCAATTACTTTTGGTTGCGTTTACACGTATTATTTTTATGTTCATCAAGATTAAAAAAACAATTAGATTAATTTGCTTATGCAATTAACCTTTGCACAATGTGATTATGTACAAACCTTCTGCTTTCCTACTTCAGCATTTGAAGCTCCCTACCCATCGATATGCTCATTTGAAATAATCTTCTTCATAGAAAAAAAATAATAAGACTTTTTAGATGAGCTAAACCTAGTCTACTTAACAATCCCAATTTCGTTTATTATCATCATGTAACAAAATTGAGTTCGAGTTGAGCATAAGCTTAAGCTCAAGTTAAAAATACAAGGCTTAAAACGAGTTTTTCCACACTCAAAGTTAATGAAGCTAAACAAGCCAAGCTTGCATTTTGAGATAGCTCGAGTCAACTTACTAATTTACACCTCCACATTTCACTAGATTTACTAATCAATTTGAGTGGTTACCTTACCTACCTTTATTTTCCAAACACATAAAAACAAACAATATAAAAAGCAAAAGTGCAACCAATAGTGACGTCATTCAATCAAAAAAACACATCTTTCCCCAACGGGAGAGATAGCATCTAGATCTTGCACACCAAAGAAGCTTCACATATTCATTCTTTCTCTTTCACACAAACAAACAAACCACAAACACAATTCTTAAAAATCTTGATGACACAAACACAAACACAAACAAAACAACCTCCTAAGATAACATGAACCATGTAATGAAGCAAATAACCACAACTACACTATCACAATGAGACTTCTTTCTATTTTTATCCTATCTTTTTTAGCAACTCTAATATCAGCAGCAGCACATCCCACTAGAAGAATTCTCCACCAGCCACTTTTCCCGGTCAGCTCACAACCACCACCATCACCAGAGCTCCCACCACCAGCAAGCACCACCAATGACCAACCTTTTTTTAACGAAAACCAACCTTATCAGACCCCACCGACACCCGTCCCAGTGGGATCAGATACCAGTAACAACAACAATAACAACCCGGTGTCTAATCCCATTGCCTCGCAGCCAGCTAATAAGCCTGCTAAGAAAATAGCAGTTGTGATATCTGTTGGGCTTGTTACTCTAGGAATGCTGTCTGCATTGGCGTTTTTTGTGTATAAGCATAAGAATAAGCATTTGAATGAGACGCAGAAGCTAGTGGGAGGAGGACGTAATGGTGGTGGTGATGATAATGGGCAACCGTCTAGTTTTTTATATATTGGTACGGTTGAGCCGTCTAGAGCGGTTAGTGAAGGGACTAATGGGGGGACTAATGTTTCGCCGTATCATAAGCTGGCTTCTGTTAAGGCGTCTGAAAGGTATAGGCCTAGTCCTGATCTTCAGCCACTTCCTCCGTTGAGTAAACCGCAAGTAGTTCCAGCTGTTGTTTCGCAGCCTGCTACGTCGTCGTCTGATGACGATGATGATGATGATGAGGAGGCAAGGAATGATTTTTATACTCCTCATGGATCAAATGCGAGTACTGATATGAGTCGTTCGAGCAATAAAAATAGTAGTGATTCAAGCTTGGTGATCAAAAAAAGAAGTACTAGTCCTATCCCTCATTCTAAAAGAACTTCACCAAGATCAAGGCTTTCGGTTTCTTCTTCACCGGATACAAAACTAATTACTACTCCACAGCCGCCACCAGTACCACCACAACGGGCGCCACTAGCTCAGACTCCAATGGAGTATACTCAGCCATTAGCAATAACATATGGTGCTAGAAGGACTAAATTCGCAGCTCCACCACCTCCACCAGATATGTCCCGTTTGCATTCGGTCAATAATCATTCGCCTCAAAAGCCTAAACAGGTCCCGCCACCACCACCGCCTCCTCCTCCTCCTCCACCAGCTATGCCAACGCTAAAAAAGGTGGGAATCTCACCCAAAAAAGTGTCTTGCACTCGACAGGTAGAAATGTCGGAATCAAGGAGTCTTAGTCCTGAAGTAATCCCAGGAGTTGTGAAAGAAAAGCCATTGGAGGAAGTGAACGACAATGGTGTTGAAGGCGATGATGCAGATTGGTCGAAACCAAAGCTGAAGCCTTTACATTGGGACAAAGTACGAGCATCTTCCGATAGAGCAACCGTGTGGGACCAACTAAAATCAAGCTCATTCCAGTAAGTACACACTCCTCAAAAAACAAAACATACTCTTTTTTAGAAAATGAATGTGTTGTATGTAATAGTATGATTTTCCGTTTGCGGTGCAGACTGAATGAGGACATGATGGAGTCACTTTTTGGATGTAATTCTGGTGGTTTGGCAAAGAAAGAAGAGACCCCGAGATCAGTTTTACCTCCAGTTGAAAAGGAGAAGAGAGTGTTGGATCCGAAAAAGTCGCAGAACATAGCCATACTACTAAGAGCACTGAATGTAACAAGGGATGAGGTATCTGAAGCACTTCTAGATGGTAAGTAATTTCGATCCTATCCCATATGCCTGATCCAGTAATAGTAATTAAACAGTTCTAAGACCTCACGGATGTGGAAATTCGATCATCAATGCTAGTTTATGGAATCTTGCGAGTTGTGACTGACCAACACACTAGTTTTGGATGCATTTTTAATTTAGTAAGCAGTGAAAATCAGTATTGCAGAATCCTCTAGCCAAATGTTAAGGAATGTAAATAGCTAACAAACTTTGGTGTACCTAGGCTAGGCGTAGAAATGCATAGATAACATCTAAGGTCTAAAGCCAATAAGTTTAAGCAGTCATTTGATGAAAGGAGAACTCCTAGAATAGCAAACTTTCAAGTTCCAAGCACTCCCTATGTTACTTCTATCTAAGAGATCATTCAAAAATCATATGTATCATGACAGGGTCATTTTGCCAATAGGCATTCACAAATATAAATTCAGCACATCGACTTGGATTTGAGAAAATTTGAAATGCATCGGAATATATGAGTACATGACAGTAGTTCTAGAAAATTTATGGTGTGCAGTCTATTTACGTTAGGTGTCTTGACAATAGTCATCATTTTTACGTTAGGTGTCTTGACAAATGTACTGCCTTTTGGTAAAACAGGAAATCCTGAAGGCTTAGGTGCAGAGCTATTGGAAACACTGGTGAAGATGGCTCCAACCAAGGAAGAAGAAATAAAACTTAGAGATTATAAAGGTGAGATGTCAAAATTAGGGACTGCAGAGAGATTCCTAAAAGCAATCCTTGACATACCATTCGCTTTTAAAAGAGTGGAGGCCATGCTTTACCGAGCAAACTTTGAAACCGAAATAAAATACCTCAGGACTTCATTTACAACATTAGAGGTATTATTACTAAAACTTTGTACTTATTATCTAACATTTTGCTAGCATATTCCTTAATTAAATGTGTATTGTGTAAACTTTTACAGGACGCAAGTGAGGAGCTAAAGAACAGTCGACTTTTCCTCAAACTCCTTGAAGCTGTATTACGGACGGGTAATCGAATGAATGTTGGCACAAATCGTGGTGAGGCTACAGCTTTTAAACTTGACACACTCTTAAAATTAGTAGATATCAAGGGAACAGACGGGAAAACAACATTGCTTCACTTTGTGGTTCAAGAGATCATAAGATCCGAAGGCACAGATTCTGATGCTAAAAGCAACAGTTTTTCTGCTACACCTTTTAAGAAACAAGGATTGCAGGTCGTTAGTGGGTTAAGTCGAGAACTAAATAACGTCAAGAAAGCAGCAGGAATGGACTCAGACGTTCTAAGCGGCTATGTCATAAAGCTCGAAATGGGACTTCAGAAGATTCGATTAACAGGTCATGAGAAGCCAGATATGCAAGGAAACTTCTTCGAGTCAATGAAAACGTTTATTAAAGAAGCAGAAGTAGAAATTGCAAAAATCAAGATGATTGAAAAAAAGGCATTGTCATCTGTGAAAGATGTGACGGAGTATTTCCATGGCGACACTGCACGAGAAGGGGTCCAACCTTTCAGAATCTTCATGATTGTAAGGGAATTTCTAGGCGTACTTGACCACGTTTGCAAAGAGGTTGGTGAAATGCAGAACAAAACTATGACGGGTACAACAAGATCATTCAGAATTGCTGCTACTGCATCATTGCCAGTGCTGAACAGATTCAACCTGAATCATCATAGTATGAGTTCTGATGACGAAAGCTCATACTCCACACCATGATATGCACCAAAAGCTTACACATAGGACTCAACGTTGTTACAAGGCGCTTCAAGGGGGATACAAATTAAAACGAGAGATGCATCTTGTCCAAAAATGTAAAATATATATTTTCATTTTGAGCTTGTACAAAGTAACGGTCAGAAGAAGGCAAAGCGATGACGATAATCATGGATATGTGATTTTAAACGGTCATCAGGTAAATCTAGGGAAAGTTGGCATATCATGGATCGTCTAACGTGGTAGTATAGAATACAAACCGATAATTGTAGTCTTGTAATTTGCTTACATACATTTTTTAAGAGAAAATAAATGTTTAATTAAGGGTATCATGCTTTAGTTTTAAATTTTAGCAGAGCATTATTTATCTTCACATGGAATTCTTTAACGTTGTAGCTAACTGTACTAAAACTCTATTTTTAAATCTTAATGAACACGATAAAATGTCGAATAGTCCAAATTTGATAATCACAAAAACACAAAACTGGAATGACAATAAATTAGTTTAATGTTGTGTCAACATCCTAAGCCTACGTGACTAATGTATGAAGAAGTAAATGTGCAAAATGGCGCAATGAAGTTAACAAAAATAAGTTGTACATAACAGAAGAAGCTTACCAGCGAGCTTAATCTCAGTTCGTTGACACTTTCCGGCTTATATAAGTTTATTATGACATAATGAACTTATATTAAGCCGGAAAGTTTCAAAATAAACCACAAAAAGTGAGTTTATGAACATAAGCCCAAAACAAAATAATCCATAAGTTGGCTATATAAGCGGAAACAAACACCCCCTTACCAAACGTCCGTGTAAGCCAGCAAAATTATGTAGGTTTTTTACTTTTGTTTTCAGGTAGTGGTGCAAAAAAATCGGTTAAAACCGGTTTTCGGTTATTAGAAAACCGGTTTTAAAAAAACCGTTTTTTCTAATAACCGGTTTCGGTTTTTTCGGTTTTTCCGAAATCGGTTTTTTCGGTTATAAATGTTCGGAATCGGTTTTTTTCGGTTATAAATTTTACGGAACTGGTTTTGTTACGGTTCGGTTTTTTTCGGTTTTAATTGTTCGGAATCGGTTTTTATACCGCGTTCGCGTTTTTTTTCGGAAATTAAATAACTGTTCGAAACATTTTTTAATGTAAAACTTAGTGTATTATCATACATTTAATTAAACAATTACACCTTGAACATACTAAACAAAAATACAATCAAACTTTTTATTTGCACCGGAAATTAATAAGAAAAAATTCAATCATAACTTTATATTTAAACAATACAATTATACAACTAAAAAATATTAGTACTACATAATTTCGCAGCTTCGGCCATGGCCATCACCCGAAACATATTAGGGTATTAATGTAGTCATGTATGTCGAGCTTCGGCATTGCATCACCCGTTTTACGTATCCATTAAATATTTCTAAAAAAATCTTATACTTCTACCGTGTTCTTTATTAAGTCTTCAAAACTCCACATTCATCTAATCTCGGTATTCGGAGGGTGATATCCAATTCAACTTCTTATATTTGCTATAGTTTCTTCAGCGTCTTCTTATTATCGGGCCTTCCACGTTGTTTCATGTTGTACCCTTTATATTCGTCCATATAATCTTTCAAACATACAAATTACTTCCAGGATTCGGGGGTTTGTCTTTGACCTTCTTCCGATATAATTCATACCGCCCATAGAATAAGCCGATTCGGAACGCTACCGTCGAAGCTTGGGGACCCGTTAATAAGTCACAGAGCCATAGCGGATAAAATAAAAAATTTGGATTTCCCTTTCTTTCCACCAAGCCAAAATGTCATAAGATTGTAAACTCTTCGGGCATATATTGAGTTATTAAAAAAGTTTGTAGTCATATTTGTCCCAAACTCGATTGGTGGGGCCATTGTTCCGTTATTAACTATTTTTAAATGGTTTATATTAATGGCACTTGCCATTCGGGACGATACTGGCCCGCATTTGTTCAACAATTGAGTTTTGTATTTGACCATATTTTGTTGCATAAATTTCAAATAATTTTTTTAAAGTTATCTTTATTATTAAAAATGTTGGGAGAGTTTATATAGTTGGGGTCGGGGTTTGGTCAGCGTTAACCCAAATGATAAGTCTAAATTGTCTCATTATTATTGTTATTAAAGTTCTACGCTCCAAATTTAAACCTTGGATTAGTGCGGCGGAAAAGTTAACCAAAGGTAAATTACAAAAATATTTTACAAATTTCTTTTTTTTTTATAAACTTTTAACCATTTCTTCTAAACATATTGCTAAGTGAGGTTTATATTTCGTCTAATTTTTACCGTCATAGCTAAAATTTGATTTTAAAAAACTATATGAGCTTGTTGGGTAATAAAAAACACCCGAGAATATAGTTGTTGCCACTTTTAAAAACTTGTAAAAAAAAAATAGTATAAATCATTTTAGTAAATCCATTCTTGGTGCTTATCGAACATACTTATTTCTATTAACAAGTGTTTCATTAAAAGCGTTTAAAGTCTCACGTTGTCGTAATATATTTTCAAACATCATGCAAGTAGAATTCCACCTAGTATTATTATCATAGCAAGGTCCTAGGGGTTCTTCACCACATTGTTTACGAAAACGTCTATAGTTCATTTGTCGTTAGTTACTCGATATATATATAGTTACTAATATTACCCCTAAAATTGCATCCTTAAACTATAAATATTTTTAATGCCCGCTTGCCTCGGATAAAAATTAAATTTATAACTGAGCAACCACAAGGGGAATGAAAAAAAAGACATCTTAAACGGGTTTTATAGTATTTTTTAACAAATCTCATTAGCTCTAGTTTATTAGATGCAGTATCTAGTGAAATCGTTAAAAAAAACTTTATCATCTAAATTATATTCATTTAAAGTGTCATGTAAAATTTTTTTTTTAAATTAGATCCCGTATGATGATAACCAAATAGTTTAAAAAGGCATATTGTCCGTTTCATTTAATAAACCAAGATCTTAGGGATTAAACAATGAGCGTAACGGCTAAATAAGAATTTGACGTACCTTGTGGAGCCGGTCCATGTATCCGTAGGTATAGAAACCACCATTTTATAATCACGAAAACCTCAATAATATCTTTTTTTTAGCCGTTTCCCATAATTAAAAGCATCACTTCTAAGAGTAGTAAGACTTACATGTTTGTTACCGCGGTTGTAGCCTCCTTTTGATGATCTACGCGTATGCTTTGACGTTGTCGAAGTGGTTTGAATGAAAACGCCTGTTTTATTTTTTTATTTTTTTTTTAATTTGTATGCACAAAGTAGGAGTTAAAAAAAAATATTACAAAAGTTCCGATTTATTCAAATAAAAAAAATACCCGCGGAAATATGTTCGATACCTAATAACTTTAAAATAACCGTTATGGTCACAAACGTACAACCCATTATATTAAAAAAAAACTCATATAGCAAAAAAAAAACACTTTAAACATGAGGCCCAACACATAAGCCATATAAATTTATTTTTTTACAAATATACACATTTGTCGACAAACTAGCCTAAAATTCGCATAAAATGTGGCTCAAAGTAAAAAAAAATACAAAACGGTCCCTCAACTTTTAACTATTTACGATTTTCTTACAAAAAAAATCCCGTAAAAAAATTAACAAAAAAAACACGTCAAGTTCTTATTGTTCACAATTTTTTTACATTCATCGGCCCACAAAAAAAGATATCGAACCGTCCAAAAAAAAAGAAAATATTCGGGAAAAAATTAACCCGTCCCAACGCAAAAAAAAATTTCCCGAATCGTAAAAAAAAAGGAAATATCCTGGAAAAAATTAGCCAAAAAAAAACCCCAAAAATAACCTAAAATCTGGCCCAAAGTAAAAAAAAAAAAAAAATAGAAAACGGACCCTCACCTTTTAACTATTTACGATTTTCTTACACAAAAATTCCCGTAAAAAAATTTACAAAACCGTCCCAAAAAAAGAAAATATTCAGGAAAAAATTAGCCCGTCCCAACGCAAAATTTTTTTTGCCCGAATCATACAAAAAAAGAAAATATTAAAAATTAGCTCCGCCATAACGCATAGCCCAAAAAAAACCCCCCGAAACGTAAAAAAAAAATTATTCAGGAAAAAATTAGCCCCGCCGCAACGCGCGGGTTCTTTTGCTTGTATATACTGTATTTAGAAGATCGTAGATAGCTTATACTACTATGACAGAATTGTATCAGCATATCCCTGATGTTGTTTTGTAACATCTCCCAAAAATTTAGGACAGAAGGCATGTATGATCGAGTGTATTCTATCGGTGTATTGCATCTTGGTCTTGATCCTGGAACTATCGAACTCAATTTGGTGGTTTTCCTTTTGCATAGTGTAATGACATTCCACTTTCTCAATGTTTCGTATTGATTCATAAAACATTTCAAATGTACATACAATGTACAATCGAAGCAAGAACACAGAAAAACTATAATTCTGTTCTTGCATATGATTACGGATACAAAAACGACAACAATTGTGAAGTTTATGCTTTTATTATGACTATAATGCTATATATAAGTTTTATACTAACCCTCACCCTCATGATGATGCCAATGTGAAATAAGGAGCTCCGGTTATGCTCTTCGTTCTCATGATTTTCCTAACCAATATATTCCATTTCATTTCGTCTTTCATTACTTTCTTCTTTTTGCTTTGTTTCGCGATCCTCTGCTTGATTTTCCTGTCGCCAAACATATGTTCAAAGTAAGTACGTAAAATATTATATATTGGTTACAAAATTTTACAAAAGATTAGGGACACACACCTGCATGAAGGAACCCTGCAAACATTAGAATCGATACATATACGAGAATGTAACTCCAAGAGCTGCCACATTTTTTTGCAATGAGTGCAGTCACCAGGAACTCTCAGCTTGCATCCAAAATAATGGCGAAGAAGGGATTCAAGTCCCTTGCAAGCCTCAAACTTACAAGGCTCTTGATCCTCTTTCAACACCTTGCCCTGTGGACCAATTGTCCTGCAACCGTCTTTACATATATGAACAAGGGCTTCCATTGCCTCGTATAATTCTAAATAAACCTTCCTCTCTGTCAACTTCCTCATCATCTCTTTTCGTCTCTAAAGTAATGAAAATTAGAGGCTAACTAATTAATCAGAACACCACATCAAGATATTGGTAAAAGCAGTGATATGAATGTATATTCTTACGTTGTTTTCATTCTTAAGAAATACAATAAGTTTCTTTTCAAGATGTGGATGACTAGCTCTCATGGCCTTCCATCCTGCAGAGGTAGATGCGGCATCAAAGCACTTTAGGATAAACCGGTTGCAAATGATACCAAGCCGAGGAGCATCACACAGCAGTGATAGCTGAAATACGTCGACTACATTGTCCACATTTAACCATCTGTTTTCAATCTGATACTCGCACTCTCTTTTTAATTGAGGTACTACAAAAGCATGGGAAAGCACTAATAGGGACAATACATGTTCCTCCATTTGTTCTTCTTCATAGCTACACCAAAGCAATGCAAGAAACATAACCCGCAAAAATAAGTCACAACCAACAAAATATTATAAGGTACAACAGACCTTTGAAAGAATTGTTATATGCTATATACCATGAAGAGTACAAGAAGCGGATGAATGTCCGAACAGCCTCTAGTGGAACCCCGTGAATCAAAACTTGATGCTTGGTTCTTGATTTCTTAAACATGCTTCTAAAAACAGGAGAGGCAAAACCCTGTTGGTAAAAACATGGATCGAGTAAATGTTATGCGTTATGAGTTATGACCGCTAGCCTTTACATAAATGATTGAGCTTACAAGAATACTAGCATGTCCATAGATGACGCCGTCATGACTATCCGTATGAATCTCAACATCTGCTCTATAAGCTTCATCAAAAAGACGGTCCCATGATTCTCTCGCTTGGAAGACACAACAATTCCTTTGCACAAATTTTGTCTTGTTTAAAGGTAATGGGCGAGATACCGGCTCTACGTTGGTGGCAATCTGTGGACTTGGGTTGTAGCTATTTTCCATGACTTGTTCTCTCTGTCAAATGAATGACATATATTCAACAATAATCGTAAGTTTTATGTTCATAATGCAAATGAAAATAGATTGGAGGTTATTCTTACATCATATAGATTTAATGTTTCTATACAGCATTACGTAAGAATAACATAATTCTTAAACAAATATGGAGGTTACCTTGTACAAAATAATCGGAAAAGAATGGCGAAACTGATATAGAGATAAATCTAAATTAAAGATCAGCGCGCTTCTTTGGTTAAATGTAATCTGAAGAGCGGCTCAGAATTTCACGGGCATCACCAGTAGCGCGGTGAGCCACCACCAATCACAGTTGTTAACCTGTAATAACGGGCAGATTGACGGTGGATTAAGGAAGGAGAGGGGGGAGAAGAAATTATGGAACAACAAATATGTTTCTTGCAAGAAAAACGGTTGCAGAGGACTAACGGCTAATTTACAAAACTGGTCCTTATATTATATATTTTGTCTAGTATGACTCAAATTATTCCCATGACTTAATCATCAAAAACCACCTTTTCACTTAAAAGTTTAGACTTAATTATGAAAACCATTATATAAATATATATCAGAACCTTATTAGTTTCTTTTAAGGGGGAAATTTCATATATACCCAATAAAAGTTCAAAAATTACATATTTTCCAAAACATAAGTTTTTAATGCATGATGTACAATGCTCTTAAAGCATGCTTTAGAGATATATGTAATTATTGAAGTTTCATTAGGTGTAGGATCCCTTTAACACATACACTTCATATCATACACGAATCTAGATCAAGAAATTAGAGAAAGAAAGTGAGATGATTTCTTAGAGAGAGAAAGAAGAGAGAGAGTGAGATGGGAGAGAAAATAGAAAAATGAAATGTTTATTATGAAATCAACTTTTTTTTCCAAAGAGGAAAAGTTACTTATATACCCCGACACATTAAGTGACGTTCGGGATATTTGACTAGGACCCGGGCTCGGGTTTTGCTTGGGATTAAACCCGAAACATATACAATATTAGATTAACTATCGAGCCCGATTCCCGATACTTTCCTATTACAACGTTAACTAATTGATTGACCGAGACTTAAATACATAATGAACGAACTTCATGTTCGACTCAATATTTTGAGGCTAACAATCTCCCCCGAAGTGAGTTCATTGACGACACTCCTTCATGAGATCAATGAGATTGCTTTCGTCGTTAAGCTCATGTGGTCTTGGTCTTTCTCTTTGTTCTTTGTTGTAGGCTTGTTCCTTCATGCTTTGCGATCTTTACTTTTGAGCCTTTGACATTGTCTTTAACGTCTATGCCATCTTGCGATCTTGAGTCTTTGACCAACATTCTCATATTGTGCCTCATCTTGAAAGCTTCAAATCAGAGTTAGCGGAAGACTTTGTCTTTAAATCTTGAGCTTTCATGATAGATTGTCTTTGTAGAATGAGTATGAACATGTGGTAATGAATCGACTTTGGTGAACATACACATTTCAGGATCTGTGGCAAGCTGTCGTCTTGTTTGAACTGGCATGGTTGGATTTCCACGAACATGTTCTAATGGATGAT